>CAKAOH010037460.1:28837-68603 GCA_916701665.1 Sebastiscus tertius | reverse complement strand
TCCTGGTTCTTAGGAGCAGTCTTGATTGCAAACATTCCCATGATGCCTTTCTGTGGCTTGGTGGAAGGTTTAGAAGCCAGATTAGCATCTCCATTCACTCCAGGTTTTTTGTTCTCAGGCTCTGGTGTAGGAGCTCGCTGGATTTCTCTCGTCTGCTGCAGCTCCAGAGAAGACATGGGCACTGCACTGGCACAGCGGATCGCACTGTATCTGCAAACAGAGTGAGGGGACTATTCAACACTTTCATGAAGACCGACAGTTGTATATTTAAACTTTTTCAACCCGTAGACTACTGCTGGGCCACTTTATTCACCCTGTAGCTACCACGAGCTCTAGTAGGTAATGGAGTAGGACATGGATGGAAAAAGTGAATATTCCTCAGGATGATCTTAACATTTGGACTATTTTTGTGAAAACTGTTGTTATAGGGACCAGGGTCGACATTAACGCTAGCCTGCTTGCCCGGGACATACTAACCCTGTGTTCGGGCAAATGGAATGCCTTATGCAGTTGTCTGGTCGGGTAAGTGAAAATAAATGTGATCTTTATTAGGGATGCCCCGATATTCAGTAAAAATATGCGACTGGGCATTAATGCTTTCGTTCCGAATGCCAAAAGTACGCTCCGCCGCCCCGAGAGTGAGGTGCTCCGAGTAACTGAACGGTAACGTTACATTCCAACAGCGTCCGACTTTACGAACGGTCCAGTATGTGCCATAGTGCGCTCTGGCGCTCGGAGTGACTATTAACGAACGCACCCATAGTGTGAAGCTACAATGTGAACAACAACTCCGTGTTGTGATCAATGAGCGGAGCACGCATTTTAAACGACAATATCACAGTCGATCATGTTCATTTAATTGTGGGACGCCAAAATGGTGATCGTGATTCATATCCGATTCATTATGCAGCCCTATACTGAGGAATTCATTGCTTCAATTAACTACATTTACCATCAACACTGCCTGGACATCAAAGGTGGCACATTTTCCCTTTATGCACACACAAAAATATGACCAACGTACCTGCTGCAGTTCTTCAGATTGTCTTTCACGGCATCATAGTCAACGCTGTAGAGGGGGCCGCTGTCCTTCAGTAAAGCTTTCTGGACACTGTAGACATGGACACTGACTATCAAGCTCATCTTGGATTTGAAATCTGCAAAAGAAAACACCCGAGGTTAGATGCTTCTGCCTCTTCTACAACACATATCTCCCTAAATGTTGAATCTTATAATAACTTGCCAAAAATACGTATTGTTTTAGTTAGCCAACAGTGCTGCACAAATACAGAGTAAACACTGGTGACATATTAACACACCTTCCAACTGCTCCTCTTTGACAACTGACACCTTGTGACTCTGAAAGGAAGCACAACATCAGCACTCAACAACTAAATAAGAAGAAATCTCTGAAACCAGAAGAAAGGTCTGCGTATAGAAATATACAAATCATATCAAAACAAGTCTTGTTGTTAATTCATTGTGTTTCTCACCGTTTGGCCATTGTCCACAAACTTCCCTGACACGAGGTAGGTGGCATGGAGCGGAGCTGAACTCTCCTTCCTCTTGTGATCCAAATAATGGTAGAGCATTCTGAAAACAAGACACACATGTTAATTGTTGTATTTTTAAAAGGTTCTCAGCCTCTGACCTCAATTATCTTGGTAATGATAAGTGACATCATCCTGTATTCCAAAATAATTGATATTAATGTAACGATTACTGCATAATCTTCTCTGCACTAATGCTGAGCTCACACTACGAGCAACTCCGCAACAGGCTACAAGTCATTTCCAATGGAAGCCGGTGAAGCTACAAACTGATGCCCGACACTTGTCGATGCGTGGCGGGAGTGACGGGCGTGACACGCGCTACAAATCAAAGTTGAGCTTTTCAGCGCTCCAATGACGTAGTGAAGCGTCAACCAATCATATGTTTGTGTTTCAACCCGTTTCATTCCATCTAAAAAAAAAAAAAAAAAAAAAAAAAAGCCGTTAGCCACGGTTAGTCCCCGGTGCTTTTTAATGCTGCCTTCAAATGAAACATGGGAAGTCGTGTACACAATATGCTTGGCGTTCGAGTGGTTAAGTCGTGAGAACACCGCTCGTACGTAACGGCAATATTAACGTTACTGTCGGCGTCTAGAAGCCACAGAGGCTAACAATTTAATAAGCTAGCAAGTGGCTAACATAATGCAGGAAATGCAAAGACATACTGACAGAAGACAAAAGATAAGGCCGTTGGGAATATCAACATCTTCCTCTGATCTGTTCAAATTATGAAGAAAAACAATATACGACTAAAATTATTTAGTCGTATATTTCACTATAATATTTTCACTTATTATGCACCGAAAAAATGACCTCCATGGCTTCCACCATTTCTGACAACGTCAACAAACACGTCACAACTCGTGAACTCTGAGTGTTCAGAAACTTTCCATTACGAGGTCGTGAATACTACAAGAGGGAGGCGTTCATATGGACTCTTCTCAACAACACGGTAAACACATCCCCATCTGAAGGCACCATAACGTCATTACTACGTCAACGAGCGCTTGAGCAACACGTCCAACGGCGACTCCCTGTTTTGTTACTTTTGACGCTCGTAGTGTGAACGTAGCGTTAAACCTTCGCAGCACATAAGGTTACATTTCACTTACAACAAGTCAGTGCATGCTGTTAGACCCTATGATGGTGTCAGTACACCTGGATGGGAGCTGAACTTTCATCATTTTTGGGTACCAGCTGGACTGCATCTCTAACGGTATGGAAAGCTGCTATGTATGGAAAATCACATTCTCTCCTTGTTTGCTTATTCTTTTATTATTTTTCTTTCTTGATTTTAATGAGAATTGTATTGTGTATCATTTTAGACTATATTTTGCAAAGTTATTGTACAGCTGCTTTGTGTTAAGACAAAATCAAACACTGATGTTGAACTTGAGAGAAACAGTTAACAGAAACAGTTATCACAAAAAAATACCATGGGAAATGGTAATCACCTGCTCACAAGCCCATAGGTCACGTGATAAAAACTAAACCATCGCCATGACAACTGAGCCACTCCATCTACTGAGGAAGGCCAGAAGAGTTTTAATCTAAACTGAAGCTCTTAAGATGGTTGCCTCATTTTGTTAAATACATTTGTAAAAGGGTTTAACAGAAAACATGTTACAGTCCTCAATGTGAGTTATCTGTCCTCAGGACTCCACCGTCAAAACTGTCAATAAGGTGCCTTCACTAACACCTACTGTGATTCCAATTAACTAGAATAAACAGGAACATCTGATGTTTAGCACACAAAGACTGACTCTGAGAAGAAATATTTGGCTTGTCCCCATTCCTGTGTGACGCCAGAGTGACACTCACTGTTTGGCTGTGTTCACATGGACTCCCAGAGTGAGGCTCAGCCATTTGTAGGTCACCTGTTGAACAGAAAACACATGACAACAGGTGTGTTTAGGTTCACATGTTGAACAGAAAACACATGACAACAGGTGTGTTTAGGTTCACATGTTGCTTGCCACATGAGGCTATAATGATTGACCATTTCCATCTACAACTGCTATTCAAACAACGTCAATTAACGCTAATTAGCATTTAATTTGTCAGACTAAGTTACCGTTAAATAAAAGTAACTACAGTAAAAAGTAATTACAGTAACGTTAGCTAGGGGCTCCGAGGGTAGAGCAGGTTGTCCACCAATCGGAAGGTCGATGGTTTGATCCCCGGCTGCTCTGAGTCATGTCACATGTCGATGTGTCCTTGAGCAAGACACTTAACCCCAAATTGCTCCCGAAGGCATAGCCATCGGTGTGTGAAAGAGTATTTAGATCAGATCCTGATGGGCAAAGTTACCTTAGCAGCCTCTGCCATCGGTGTATGAATGCTGACTCGATAAAGTTACACATTTAACGTTAAGTTAACCTCCTATAGTTTTCAACCTTTGACAAATCTTACAGTGTTCGTCCATTTCAAGAACACAACCGTTGGAGGTTAACGTTAACCAGCAGTGACCTTAACCAGCAGTGACCTCAACCAACATTGACCTCAACCAACAGTGACGTTAACCAACAGTGACCTCAACCAACAGTGACGTTAACCAACAGTGACCTCAACCAGCATTGACGTTAACAAGCAGTGACGTTAACCAGCAGTGACCTCAACCAACAGTGACGTGAACCAACAGTGACGTCAACCAACAGTGACGTTAACCAACAGTGACCTCAACCAACAGTGACCTCAACCAACAGTGACGTTAACCAACAGTGACCTCAACCAACAGTGACGTTAACCAGCAGTGACGTTTAACCAACAGTGACCTCAACCAACAGTGACGTTAACCAACAGTGACCTCAACCAGCAGTGACGTTAACAAGCAGTGACGTTAACCAGCAGTGACGTTAACCAGCAGTGACGTTAACCAGCAGTGACCTCAACCAACAGTGACCTCAACCAACAGTGACGTTAACCAGCATTGACTTTAACCAACAGTGACCTCAACCAACAGTGATCTCAACCAGCAGTGACGTTAACCAGCAGTGACGTTAACCAACAGTGACGTTAACCAACAGTGACGTTAACCAACAGTGACCTCAACCAACAGTGACGTTAACCAGCCTTGACGTTAACCAGCAGTGACGTTAACCAACAGTGACGTTAACCAGCAGTGATGTTAACCAGCAGTGACGTTAACCAACAGTGACGTTAACCAACAGTGACGTTAACTGAAACCAGGTTAACGTTTATCAACTATAAAAATGACGTTCTTGTTTAATTTCAGCACTATTTCTAGATCATTCATAAGCCGAATTAACCACAAGCCCAAAAAAGATGGCAGGTAGTTCTAAGCCGGGCCATCACTAATATAATGTATCACCCAGAAGGAGTCAAACCGTAAACAGGCAGGTTTTTGAACGGAGTTCAGTTCCTGATCCTACCGGCGGTAACTCGGTTCTACCGTCAGTGAGTTTCATCATCTCGCCCAGAATAACGTGAAGAAGAGAACACATCAGGAATAAACGGTGCACTCACTATCTTATCGTGGTCGTTGACATATTCGTCGATGTTATCTAAATAAAGCTCCTCCATTGTGGTGAATGTCTTGTTGAACTGATTTAACTGCGCGGGAAGCTAGTTTATTTACTTCCTGTTAAATGTCATGTGACTGCTCCTCTTTCCGGTGAGGTGAGAAGCTGCAGGTCGCCCCCTACAGGTCAACACGAGCTATATCTATATTTTATTACTGTCAGCAGATAAATAAATAAATAAATAAAAACGATTTATTTCTACTTAAGTAATGTTTGATAACACCTGCCGTGCCCAACTGTTTTAGGAAATCACAGAGCCTTTTGTAAAAAAAAAAATTAAATTAAAAATAAATAAATCAAACTACTACATATTTAACTACATATAGGAGTTATTGACAATGAGGACAATATAGGCTAGAATAACACCAGCCTTATCCTGTAATCCCTCAAACCTCTTATGAAAAAGTAGTACTTCTTGGGACTAAATTGGCCCAAAAAAACCTTTCAGTACACAACTAGTTTACAAATTACATTTTGTACTGCAACTATACTATGAACTGAACTATATTACAAGGGAACGTATACTGTTAGTTTACATATATGCTACTTATAGCCCACTTTGTAGTTTATGAAAGTACACTTTAAGGTATACTTTCAATAAACTACTAGTTTAATAGTTTTTACAGAAAGTATACAGTAAGTTTTCTTTAACTTATAGTACATAGCCAATGGTTTATGCATTACATAAAGAGACTGTTATTTGACTTGATGTTTGTGATGAGATTAAAAAAATATATATTTATTTTTTTCTCGCATGGCTCCACGTTGAACAGAGAATGCAATTTTTTTTTTCTTCTTCTTGATGAATTGAAGTAAATTCATATCCAAACATACATTTACAAACTGTAATAGGCTGCTTTATACTATACTTGGACTTTTCTGTAATCTTGTCAGTATAAGCCAAGTATACTTAAGTATAATTTTTTGAAGTATATCTCTAATAAGTACATAAAAAGTAAACTGAAAGTATACTCTCTTGATTTAAGTTTAAAATAAGTCTACTTATAGCACACATGAATAGACTTGTTTTTGGTAAGGGTCAGTACAAATCCTCCTCCTTTTACTAATTTGTTCATGTATTTGAGAACAATATCAAGGTACTTCATTTGACTATGTCCATTTTGGCAGATTTTCTACTTTTCCCTACTAAATATTACAAGGAAATATTGCACTTTTTACTGTATTGCAGATTAAGATTGTAGTAAAGCTCATGCAATGTTGCTGCAGATACAATTGTTCCTACATCCTACAGTTTTAGAGAATTTACCTATTTTACTCAAAATGTAGACCCATCAATGTGAAAGCAAGAAAAATCCAAAAGTGAAGGTAAAAGAAGTTTTCCACCAGGCCAGGCACAAAGTCTCATCTCCATTTTTGGGGGCGCCAGTGAAGCTATATTTCAGTAAATGCTCTCTTTCAGGAACCGCACTATATGGAGTATGTTTCTTTATTACTTCATATCACTGGGCGCATTACTTGCATGATATAGCAAGAGAAGCTGTGGTTCATGAGAAAAAAAAGCCAGCAAGGAACAAAATTGTATTTTCTGTGGATAAAAAAAAAATGTGTTATGTGAAAAAAAATGTGTACTGGCTGCTCTTTTCTTGATTATAACACCTAGAAAAACACTGAATGTTTTCTCCCGGGCTTAAGCGACGTATCATGATATCTCAGCTTTCTCACCTCACACCCTTTAGTTTTCTTCTCAGCCTGCGATGTTATAAAGCCATAGGTCTGTATACATGTGACATTTACCCCACATATTTGCTGCTTGTCATTCACCAGATGTCAGCTGAGTGTTTGGGACAGAAGAATAAAGAAGCAGTGAGGAAAACACAACCATTTTCAAGAGGAAACAAAAAGAACAAACTATATTAAGTGTCAGTTCACAGAAGCTGCTGCACTCATTCAAATACTCATTTAAAGACTTGCAAATCTTTCATTGGACTTTATATTTAACACAATATTTTTCCTCCAGTATGTTTCGGTCAAATGCTTTCATGCAGTTGATTTGTCAAATATTTGAAGTTCACAAGATTTACAGTGTGACCACGAATCATAAAGTCCCCCGTTTGAGTTAGTGGACCTTTGTTGCATGTAATTCTCCATCTCTCTCTCTCTTTCTCTCTCTCTCCATTCCCTGACGGCATTGAAATGCCCCCCAAAAAACACTTAAATCATGTCACATGACTTTCAGTTGGGGGGTACAACACTTGCCAATCGCTTACTACAGATGACTGAAGAAATAGAAATCACCAATGGTTTGTGAACCTTGAAAACTGTACAATAATTTGTGCAATAATTCAACTGTGCACTACTTTGTCATTAATACTTCATTTATACTGTACATTTCAAGAAATATTCTTATTTAATTATTATTCCTACCATTCTGGCATTTATATTTAAGACACTTAATAGATCCCACTTTTCAGCATTTTGTATTTACTTAATGCTATATATTGCTCGTCTTAATGAAAATATTTGTACATATTTCATATTTCTTATATTCTCATTTCTTATTTTGAATTGTATTGATTACTTAAATTTCTTTATATATATTGTCTATATAGAAATATGTACAATATTGTAGCATGATGTACATAATTTACATGTTACATACTCCTTTATCTCTATTTTCTTACATTCCTTTATGTTTATATAAGTGTACAGTATAGTATACAACTGTAACGCAACAGTTTCCTCCCCGGGGATTCTGAAGATCATTAAATGGTCAATGAATAATAATCACTGCTTTTAATTGGTTTCAAATAGAGGAACCAACCGGCCAGGAAATGGGAATAAGTGGTGCACCAGCAGCAGATGGCAGGTATAAAACGGATAAAAAGAGGCTCCTCTGCAGGCTGCAGGGAAGCCATCAGTTATTACAAACAGTTATTACTGCATCACAACACATTCAATATCAATTTTGAATTTTAATGAGCTGCTGTGACAGAGGTATTCGGGAAGGACAATGTTGATATATTAAACCTTCGGTGACATCATCATCAATTGAAAGTTTTCCAAACAAATCACTGGTCAACATGAGGGCAACTTCCTCCCAGCTCCACCGCTTGTCATCATTTGTCTGCATCAAGTGGAGCTCATTATGATGGGAAATGAGACTTGTGAAACTGCTCATACATCACTTGTTGGGATAAATCATTTTCAGTAGAGTTTAGAAATATGAATGAGATGATGAGCAGAGGCATAAATATTGATGGTGTGCATGATTTTCATTTACAAACCAGAGTTGATCTGCTGTTGCGTCGATAAAACACAAAGCAACAACATCAGATTGTTTTTTGTCAAATGTCTGACAACTAAAAGACAAACAAATGATGCTGTGAAGGTCAGAGTCAGGTTCATTATGGGCATTGTGATGTACCAACTCAGGTGGGGAAAATATTAATGGCGCCAGGTCTCCAGGGGTCCCCATTAATCCTACCCGTTATTGTAATAACAATAGCAGTGGTGTTTCAGTAGAACCTCACCTTCCATGCAGGAGGCCAAGGTTTGATTACTGGAAAATGCAATAACCTTTTCAACCTCAATCATATCAGAGACGAATAATAACAACTGCCCTTTCAACCGCAACATATCATTGATCGCTCAGTGGTGAAGTTCACACCTTCCATGTGGGGGGTCTGCGTGCCATTTCTGACCAAAGCAATAATAAAACCTGTGTTAAATTAAAGCAGAATGAAAAGGTCTGTCCTTACCATTAAAGCTGCAGTGGGTAGAAATGGTGCAAATATGATTAAAAAAAGTTATTTTTATAAAATGGTGACAATATCCTGTCATTAGTGCACAGTGAGACAGGTAATCTGAAAAAAAAAATCATGTTCCTTTGTGTCCTCCAGTGCTCCTAACGGCATCTGCAAGATTTCACAGACCGGAGGAAAACAACCAATCAGAGCTGATCTGAGGTCTGCCGTCCATCTGCTGTCTATGAGAGCCGGCTGTCAATCACTCACGAACTCTGACCAAACGGTCAAACTAGGCAGCGCTGATCAAATATGAATCAATATTTTGTTACTGTAATGTCTATTTCTCTCCTCAAATGTTCTCAGAAACATCTTGTAGTGTACTGTTTAGCTGGAAAATAGAGTACAGTCAATAGGAGCGCTCAATAGAAATGGTCTCTCTCTCCTAAATGACCTGTGATTGGCCAAAGTCTCCCGTCACGGGTTAGATTTTCTAAAGCCTGAAAACAGAGCCATGAGGAGGAGCAGGAATCTAATTGTCTCTCAGAACTTTTGAATTACAATCTGCTGAAAGGTTATTATGGAATTTTTGCCCAATGAGGCCAAAGCCTTCGGCCTACTGAAGCTTTAACTACATCTGCAAGCAAAAAAAAGCACACACGAGAAGAAAACAGTCTCTAATGACGCCTGTAAACAAGCACAAGAGGTGCTGTCAATCCTGAGACGACTTGAATTATTTGTGAGCCAAACAGTATCCATGCTTGTTAAATAAGCAACAATGTTGTGCTTATTAACCCCCCCAAAAATCTGAAGAAAAGTAGATGTTCAATAAGATTAATATTTGAGCAGGTGGGACACTGTGGGTACTCTTTTCCAATGTTCGTACTCAGCACAACGCTAAATCACACTCTGCACATGTGATGACTAATTCAGGTGTGTCCTCGCTGTGTTTTTGCACTCAGATGATCTTATATAATATTTAGAGAGAAGCAACTCTGAATCTTCAAGTCACTGAGAAGCTGCTGAGAAGCTGATCAGCCTGCCAACTTCTAATAGAAATGTCAAACAGAAGGGCAGCGACGTGCAGCAGAGAAGGGAAAAATATTCCCCTAATGGTGACGGGAATCATTGTCTCACCACGAAGAGCAAAACTAAAATCCTCAGATGGATCACAGTTGGTCAAAATGAAGGAACAAGGCCAATGTGATCTTCTTTGTCTTTCTTCCCGTCTTTCATAGTACAGGATTCAGATCTGACCGAACCTGTTTTTTCAGCTCATTGTAGGTCAGTACATGATCGGTCTGTCTGAAGCGCAGCAGAGTTAGTTATCACCACGTTAGAAGATGCTTCTCTGAGCTGCTGAGAAGATTAGTGTGTGTATATAATTTATATGAATACTGACATATTGAATGTAACATAGATTCAAATATACCCTGGTATAAGTTAGAGATTTGTTAAGATCTAAATGTAATAAATATTTAATTTAGATATGTATTTATTTTATTAGAAAGATCAATGTAAAGACATTTCATGTGTAATTTAGATAAGTAGACTGGAGGGTAAAATAAGAGCCCTTTGTCGGGCAGTTGATGAATGTCATAATATTATGGCTGTCATAGTTAATACAATAATAACGCGTTAATGTAAATTATTTTTAACGCCACTACTTTCTTTAATGCATTAACGCTACTTGCCATTTTTAGGTTGTAGCGGGTTCAGTTTTAAAGCTAGAGTGAAGATACTGGAATAATATGAAACTAGAACCTGATGAATCCATCGGCACCAACATGTCATACTAGCTTGTCACAGAGGAGGCTAAATAATGCTCTGGATTTGTGCTTAAATTTAGCAAAGAAAACTGTCATGGTCGTGTTCAAAGGGGTTCCTTGACCTCTGACCTCCAGATCAGTGAATGTAAATGGGTTCTATGGTACCCATGAGTCTCCCCTTTACAGACATGCCCACTTTATGATAATCACATGCAGTTTGACATATTGTTTTATGCTCAATGCAGTACCTGTGAGGGTTTCTGGACAATATCTGTCATTGTTTTGTGTTGTTAATTGATTTACAATAATAAATATATACATACATTTGCATAAAGCAGCATATTTGTCCACTCCCATGTTGGTAAGAGGATTAAATACTTGACAAATCTCCCTTTAAAGTACATTTAGAACAGATACAAAATGTGCAATTAATTTGCGATTAATAGCGATAAACTATGGACAATCATGCGATTGACAGCCCTATATAATATACATGGATGAACAAGTATACCATGTTTCTATACTTATGTTAAAATGATCCATGTCCAGTATTACAGATGCTGATGATTTGCTGTTATACTATAACCTCCAGTATTGAAAAATACAAATTTGATTACAATAAAAAAGTAATTTAGATAAACAGCAAATAAGAAATCTGTCTGGTAAATCTTTTAAATAGATTCAGGGTTGAACATAAATTGAAGTTATTTTTGTTATGAAGCTTATGTGTTTTTATGAAATTTGAAAGGATGTAGATTTGATTAGGAGGTCTGATTTACTGTAAGAAGAGTGAGTGAACTGCTATTGAACCCCAACCCTACTAATGTCACACCAGAGTGTAATTTGAGCACCCCAACGGCCCCTCTGGTTAGCTCAAGTGCCTCCCTGGTTTGACCTAATGGTGCAAAAGTAAACCCAACCCTGCACGCAGTAGAGATGCAACTTCTCACTCTTGCTCCTGAGAGACTCTGTGCTCACCGCTGCTTCTGGGGAAACTGTATTTAGTACCCTTATTGCTCATTCTGTATAGGGAATAATGTAGTATTTCCTTCCTGTAAACAACTTCATTCTTAACTGTTTTGCATTTCTGTGCCACTCTGAGATCAACCGGTGTGTTGATGAGAGTCAGCTCTACCTGCAGGCGTCACACATGGATACATTCAGGCACTGTTGCAATCACAGCAGGAGTGGATCAAGTTTCCACATCACAGATTACCTATAATCACATGTTGTAAAACTGTTGTATTACCTGATATCTGGACTTTAATACTGTCAGATGCTGTTTTATTGTATCACGATTAACTAATCAGAAGCCATGGAATGCTTCACAAGATAAAAGTGAGGGACATGTTAACAGAAGGAAAATACAGAGAAGAACAGCAGAGAGACACAAATAAATGCATAAAGACATCCATCCATCCATTATCTGTAACCGCTTATCCCATTCAGGATCACGGGGGGCTGGAGCTGATCCCAGCTGACATTGGGGTTCACCTTGGACAGGTCTCCAGACTATCACAGGGCTGACACATAGAGACAGACAACCATTCACACCTATGGGACATTTAGAGTCAACAATTAATCTTTGGACTGTGGGAGGAAACCTGAGCACCCGGAGAAAACCCACGCTAACACGGGGAGAACATGTAAACTCCACACAGAAGGACCCCAAGCCGGGTTTGAATCTGCGACCCTCTCTTGCTGAGAGACGACAGTGCTCACCGCTGCACCACCGTGCCGCCCTGCATAAAGACAGTAATGATAAAATAGAAATTATTTAAATTTCTAAGAATGCTAAACTGAATTTGAAGGTCTTGAGGTTGCATTCAAATGAACGTGGTGTGGGTGCAATTCTTCAAGCAAGATCAGCAGGAAAGTTGTTCATAGACTTAAGATTGGTCATTTATAGATTCAATAATCAATAGATTAATAAAGAATGAATGAATGATGAAGAATGATTACAATAAGTCTGACCTGAAAAACACATAGAGCAAGGGATCTCTGTCTGTCTGTCTGTCTGTCTGTGTGTTATTCAGGACCCAAGGGAGTGGTAACGTGTGCAACCTGGCCAAAAGGTGGCGCTATAGCAATACACTTTATGTTTTGGCCTGTAACTTTTGAACCGTAGGCTAAGTCTCAGAAACAAAATGATTGTTCCCCTCTGTATATCAGCCACTCCCATTTGCACCTAGAATATTGTTTTCACCATTTTGAATTTTGTCCAAATTTGATTCTTTGCTACTCCTACAAATTTTGAGCAATCATCACCAAATTTGGTACAGAACACCTCTGGACCAAGCTGGAAAAAGTAACTTTTTGGGATTTTTGATGTTCCATACAGTTTTTCTATAAATAGCCCTCAAAATTAGCTCAAAAATGGGCAGGGCTTATGTTATAAAAAATGTCATATCTCCTGAACGCTTTGTGCTATTGCGACCACATTTGGTGGACATATGATATGACATCGTAGTAACCATGGTAAAATGATGCCATTTGGCCAATAAGTGGTGCTGTAGCAACATCTCTATAAAGGAAGTATTCTATGTCTGTGTATGTATGTATTTATGTACTGTATGTATGTCTTCCCTTTGTGTATCTCAAGAACCGTTCATCCAATCAACTTCCCACTTGGCGGGTTAGAATCAGCCTCACCGTGGTTCTCAATAACGCTGCAAGCAGAACTTCTGGGCAACAAGCAATCGGCCTGTTCTGGACGGGCATGCACTAGTAGTGTTTATTTTGTGTCACGACTTTGTTCAATGCTACGGTAATCTTTCAGGCTGTAGTTTTATGTTGTTATATTGCAATGAATGTAGCGTCAGTTGTTCCTATTATTTTGTCCACCCCTCTGTATGCTGTCACTGCTTAGTGAAGCAGAGAGGAAATGAGTCAGCATGACAGACTGATAGCAACATCCAATAGTTTTACTGACAGAGAGCTTCTGCTGTGCTCTCCAGAGCTGGCAACACGATCCATCAATCAATCACACACACACACGCACACGCACACACACACACACACACACACACACACACACACACACACACACACACACACACACACACACACACACACACTGAAGCTCAGTGGGTGAAATGTTAGACTTGTGTGTGTGTTTGAACGTTCTTTAGCATGAGTCTGTCCTGTGTGTTTTAACCCACCATTAAGATCAAGAGAATCTGAGATTATTATTATTAGAAGTCTATTTTTCTAAGTGGCTGCTCACAAAGGCAGCAGTACTCCTCTTAGAACTGAATCTGACGAGATCTTTGATGTCTGGTCTGGGTTAAACCTTGCAAATTGATTCTTTTATCAGAGATTTGCTGGTGTAAGAAGGCTAATGCACATCATTTGGCAGAGGAAAATAGGTTTTCTTTTATTCTGCAGTGGAAATATTTTATATGTCGAGAGAAACTGGCAACATTTTGACTTTCCCACCTGCTGTTCTCTGGCCTCTGATACCACATTTGACTGCTCCAGTGCATCAGATCCACAGGAAAGGCATCTGCTCTTTGAGAAATGCATAAAGAAAGAATTAGATCTCTCTCCTGCTGCCTGCAAACACATTTCAAAGGTGTTTGTTCTCCAACAGGCTTTAGGATTCCTTCAACAGAACAGATTGGTTTCATGATTTAAACCTCTAAAAGGCGATAGCTCTGCACAGGGAAGTTATCTGCTTAAATCCATAGCTGCCGACTTCCTCAACTGTGCAACCTCCCATCACAGCCCTCAGGGAGGCAGACATGTGAAATAACATATAGAGATCAGACGGATCCATGCAGAAACACAGCAAACAAACGACGTGCTGAGCAGCCTCTGGTTCAAAAGCTGTCAGGAACCCTGCTTCAGACCACAGATGAACATCTGATAAAATGTTTTCCTCACAAACACCAGCTGAGACGATGGATGTCATTACATATGAGGTGTGATATGAATTGTAATTGTCTTCACTTGAGATGGAGAGGTACAGTAACAGTGGGAGCGATGAAACTTGATCATGAAAACATTTTCAATACGTTCTCCCAGCATGCTGCTGGGGAGTGACGGAATAATGACATACAACAGTCATTTTTGGAGGAAGCAGCCTTGAAAACATCCCACTTCGGAAACAAACAATCCACATTAAAGCCAAATTACAAAAACACATTTTACCTCTTAAACTTTTAATGGTATAATGCAGATAGTTTTGATTTAATTCGTCCAGGTTTTGAGATGTGGTGGAATTTTGTTTGTGGTACTCACAACACTGTAAACAATGTCAAACTATTACTCTATCCTACTCAATCCTCCCAATACAATGTGAACAGTTTTCATAGGGACTAATTCTTTTGTAGAAAGTAGTTCCAATGAAAATGATTGTGCTGACAGTGTGTTGTTGCTGTTGTTGGTTGTGTGACAGCAGAAATCTCAGAGGCGGATACCTCAAAATCTGGGCCCATGAAACAAAAACTATCTGCATGGAATGAAGTGGGTGAGCGTAACCTTAAATAAACGCCTCACTTTGGAGCTAAACTCTCCTGTATCTAGTAAAAGTTGTCTCAGTAGATACATTTATGCTGTATATCAAATACAACTCATTTGTAAAATAGATAGCAGATGATGAGAGAATCACCTAAAACAAATACAAAGTCATGAGAGTTGTTTCATATGCACTAATATTTAAGACAAACAACAAAAAGTCAAACCAATATGAGAGAGTAGAGATACTTCATAGGTGCTGTATTTGTTTTCTGTATTTCTAGAAAGGTTTGTCCTTCATTGCCTCCAGTCAGTAACCAGTATCCACATCTACTCTACTCACTATTGTCGGACTTTAGTTTGACTTGAGTCCTTATTCTGAAGACTAAACTGCAGATGAACAACAGATGGTTAACTACAACAGTAGCTGGATTACTTTAAGCAATCATCTCGTCTACATTTTAGATTGATTATGTTTTTTTTTTCAATAAAAGTACATTGCAATGTTGACAGGGTCTGACAAAAAATGTCATTGCAATGAGTAATCTGAAGCAGCCTTTAAATTTTTATTTAAGCATGTCGAATTTGGGGTGGCATTAAAAAGGTCCATTTTGGATCAAAAGAGTCCAATCAGTCCAACATTTTGAACCCTTGAAGAAACTAATTTTTTTCAATTGGGTAATCCCCATTTTGCTTAAGATTTGGTCAGAAAAAACTCCAACTTGGAGACTACGTTTTTCTATACAGAGTTGCATTCAAACCCATGTCCATTTAATAATCAAAACATACTATTTGCTTGGATAATGATTATGCCAATTGTGTTCCCATTGGGAACCCCATCTAACTATAAAGCAAGGAATCTCTGTCTGTCTGTCTGTCTGTGGGTATGTCCTTTACATATCTCTAGAACTGTTCATTCAAGCTACTTTATACTTGATGGGTGCATTGCTGGGGACCCAAGGGAGTTTTGTGTCGAATTTGATGCAATTTGGACAAGCGATCAATGTTCAGTATTTCTAAACATTGAAGAAACAGGCGAACAGTGCTCTGTGCAGCGGGAGGAAAGGGGGGCTTCAGGGCATGTCATCTTCAGTGGGGCAATCCCTTTTGCTGCTGGGTGTTGGATATACTAACGTTACGACCAAACTCTTCTTCACTTCCCTGGAGTCAATGAGCGATGAGTGGTTCTCGACAATGCTGCAAGCAGTACTCCTGAGCGCCAAGCAATCACAGCCACTCCGAACAGCCACGCACTCTTGACGGGCACGCCCCCCCGACAACGCTGCAAGCAGCAATACCAGGAGCCAAGCAATCAGCCCACTCCAAAGGAGCACACGCTCCAAATGGCCAAACACTCTGAACAACCACACCCTGAACGGACACTGCACTAGTGGTATATAATGGTTTTACCGAACCACCATACAGAACTGTCAAGGGATTCATGACATTCATGTCGGCAACTCTGATCTTTTGCAATCAATCTGACTTTGCCACCATCAGCCTCATTTTCCAACCACCCGGCTGCTTCCGTTCCACTCAGAATAACAATCAGAGTTAGACGTCACAGACTCTGAATATTCAAGCTTTATATGCTGAGAAGATTCTTCTGTTAACATTGAAATTACACAGTGGCTGTTGCTGCCGCTGTTGGTCCTCCATAGAGAAGCTGTCGTGGCGGCGCCCCAGGCCCAGTGTCACACTCCTTCAGCAGGGACGATCATTGGCTGCCTCCCCGAGGAGCCGTTCCCCCCTCAGCATCCGCTCCACTTCACCCTCAGCCCTTTGTGGCTCCTGCTGATAAGGCCAAGCTAATATCTGCTCAGTCGCTGGCTGCATTGCAAATGATAAACACAGGCTGAGCTGCTGTCCACTCCATCAGGACAATAGGAACTGGAATCTAGCCCCAGGGCTTTTGTTATTCTATAATACAGGATTGTGTATGTACAGCCGGAATTCTGGCCAGGTGATTGCAACAAAACAGAAGACAGTGAAAGGGTGACAGATTGACTTAGTGGTGACAATGGTTGCGCCATAAACAAAATGTCACGGTTTCCACGCCTACTACCGTCTGTGTCCAGCCTGCTAGAATGTCCTTGAGAAAGATAATGAAACTGTTATCATCCAATAAGTTGCTCTGAATAACATCAGCTGAAAATCAAATAGAACCATAATTACCCATCCAAGTTTTTTTGGACAATTATTATGCCTTATACATCCATCTATCCATCCATCCATCCATCCATCCATCCATCCATTATCTGTAACCGCTTATCCTATTCAGGGTTGGACCGGAGCCGATCTCAGCTGACGTTGGGTGAAGGCGGGGTACACCCTGGATAGATCTCCAGACTATCACAGGGCTGATACACAGAGACAGACAACCATTCACACTCACATTCACACCTACGGGACATTTAGAGTCAATGATGAACCTAACCTGCATGTCTTTGGACTGGGGGAGGAAACCTGAGAACCCGGAGAACCCACGCTGACACGAGGAGAACATGCAAACTCCACACAGAAGGGTTAGGGTTAGGGCACTGCACCACCGTGCCATATATAATAATGACCTTGTCCTGGACATGATTTAAACATTTCCAAAATCACATCATTCGGATGTTTTTGGAGTTAGTGTTCTGCCAGACTGGTCTCATACACTGTTCTTAGATATACCTACAAAAAGTAATGCACTGTAATTCGTATACATCCCACGAAATCAATTAGTGTGTTATTCACCTAATCGTGAACCGGGAAGTATATAGTGGCGAATGCCACGTAAGGAGGAGATCGGAGTGGATGGGTGGGTCAATAAGTATAGGACTTTCGCTCAGGAAATTGCTGTTTGTGTCCTGTGTGAAACCAGAAGTTAACGTTGATTTATATTTCACGTAACTTACATACTTAAGTAACGCCACTTCCAGAGTTATTTTAAGCCAAACCACGATCTTTTCCTCAACCTAAGTAGTTTTTGTTGCGTAAACCTAAGGAAGTTGTTTCCTGTGAAGACGGAAGTTTATTTTGAAAAGACTGTATGCATGTAACGAAAGGAAACTGACACATGTTGCTGGACATTCGTAGGAAAACGAATGGAAAAGGAGGAATAACTTTTTAGATATCATACAAACTGTTGTATGAGAACATGTTGGTTGTGCCCTTGTCAAGGAGTCCCCTTCCTTAACTAGACAGACAGATGACTCCTTCGACACACTGTAGTCTCTTGACAGCATGAGAGTGGAGTAAAACTGAAATGAGGAAAGGAAATAAAGGAAACAATTAGTATGATAAGCCTCATTAATGTACATTTCCATCAAGTATTATATGCCTCATAAAGCCTATCTGATATATCTGGCTACCAATATAGCTAGCTGAATGCCGTTAACAGGACAGGTTACGTGGTGAACAATGAATAGTGCACATAGCCTAACCTAGCCATCCACACAAAATATAAACATTGATGCAAATATTGGCATCTTGTAAGAACTGTACTTACAGACAATGCTTCTATAGGAAGGTGGATTCCAAAAGAAGATAGAGATCCACAATGTGCTTTCTACTCAGAGTGCAAGGAAACAAAATGGCTTCCTACAGGGTTCAAAGGGCAAGAATTAAGGCCTGTATTATACAAACAGAAGCAGCAGCACCTAGTGGCTGCAAAAAGAACGTTTTTATTTTTCTCAGGTCAGAACAGTTCATCATCCTTCTGCCACCTCTCTCTCTTGCATCACCACTCACTTCCCACACACACTCTACTCTGACAACAACTGGCTCTAGAGAGAACCATTTGCGTTTTCACGTCGGCCACCGTAGCTCTCCAACATGCTCGGCACACAGGAGAGGCTTCAGTTGGTTGCAATCTCCTCACCTCACTGCTAGATATTGCCAGATCCTACACACTGGACCTTTAAGCCTTGTTTTGATCTCCAACTCCTGAGGCAAATATTTGGCTCTTTAGCTGATAAATGCTCCTCTGTGTGCGTGTGGTTTTTTAAAGATTATTTTTAGGTTGTTTTTGTCTTTGTTAGTGCAGCTGGAGAGTGACAGGAAATGGGGGAGAGAGAGGGGATGACACGCAGCAAAGGGCCACGGCTTGGAATAGAACCCGCTGCCAAGGACTCAGCCTACATTGGTGCACGCTCTACTGGGTGAGCTAGAGGTCACCGCTGCTCCACTATGTTCACCATGTAGTCGCTTGCTTGGCTGTTTGCTGGTAATGTAGAGACTGACTGAGCGAGAATGAACTAAAAAATAGAGCTGTGGGCCGGAAAACCAAAACAATGAACTGAAAGACACTAAAATGCTCCATAGAGCTAAGAACCGCAGCTACCGGTTTTAATAATACCACTTCAAAGAACATCAATAAAAGAAATGATGAGTAAAAGTAGAAAGACCCAGGTGGGGAACAGAATCTACTCACACAGCACACAGAGAACCCTCGCCAGGTCTATCTTTCACTCTTCACCTGAAGAATTATGTATTATTGTTGTATTTGTTGAAGTGTGTACGAGTAGTGGGCAGACAGGGATTCAGGGATGAGGAGATGCTGACGAATGAAGCAACAAAATAAGACTCAGGGATTTCTGTGGAAATAACTTGCATTCATGAGTTGGCCGTTTGTCCCTCTGTAATCACTCTCATCTCTCCGGAAGTTCTGAAATTGCTTTTTATATTTGAGTAAACAACTGATTACCATTTTAGCAAAAACAGAATAATGTCAAAATAAGATCAGCTATGTGTTTTTCAAATGGTGGGTTTCATTCTCATTATTATTTTTATCAAATCTGATAAGACTATAGGTCCAACCAAATGTTATTGTTCAATGGAAATCACACAAGACCGACTGTCACGACCAAGCCATGGGGCCGTAGCCAGGATTTTAGAAATATTAAAGTCCCCCCCGACCCCTCCTCCGAGAAAAGACTTGCCCCAAACTGCATGTGATTATCATAAAGTGGGCATGTCTGTAAAGGGGAGACTCGTGGGTACCCAGAGAACCCATTTACATTCACTGATCTGGAGGTCTGAGGTCAAGAGACCCCTTTGAACACGACCATGACAGTTTTCTTTGCTAAATTTAAGCACAAGTTCAGAGCGTTATTTAGCCTCCTTTGTGACAAGCTAGTATGAGATGTTGGTACCGATGGATTCCTTAGGTTTTATAGTTTCATATGATACCAGTATCTTCACTTCTTCATCTTCACTAGCTTTAACACTGAGCCCGCTATGACCTCCGGTGGATCGATTGCTATAATGCTTTAAAGAAATTAGGGGCATTAAAACTAATTTGCGTTAATGCGTTATCACATTAACTTTAACAGCCCTAATTTTAATTATTTACATTTACATGTATTTCTACAGTTAACTGTGTAATTATATTGTTTATCTATAGATTTAATTTTCCAACATAGGCGGAGCCAGGGGTGGACTTACACAGGGGGATATCAGAAACTCATTTCCCTTTAATGTAGCCCATGTCCACCAACTATACAACCTCAGTAATAAAGTTGAATTAACACCTCTATCACAGTGTCAACAAAAACTGAACATTATAATCTTCCTAAATGTAGAATTTGTGGCAGATCTGTTGTATTGGTTTGCATTTAATTGTATAGGTGTTCCAAAACAGTGGCCAGGGAGTGTATGAGTAAAACAAATATAGAGTAACACTGCAGTCGCTGAGGTTATCAGTGTTTCTTATACAACTCCACATTACTGTTCTACACACAGAAAGCTGCATTAGAGACTAGTTTAATTACCTCGTCAGTTGGTGTTGGGATTTTAAACAGAATTTAAGAAGAAAAATAACATTTGAACACACTTGACTTCATATTTGAGGGAGATGACTGATTCCCACAGTGATTCGGGCTCATTTCCCGGCAGATTTCTTTCTCCTCATGTCATTATTTCTTGTCCCTCCAACCAACGTTCGGTCTCAAGCTTCACTGAGTCACACAAAGTCATTATTAACGTCATTTCTTCATGAATGCTAATAGTTTCTTTTTTTCAATGAAGTTGGTGGTCTGTCTGTCTGCTTTCCTGTAATGTAATATCTCATTTTTAGATTTCATGAAGCGGCTGTGAAAAGTGTGAAAAGTCCTCAGAGAGACGAAAACAGCGTATAACAACACATATACTGTTAAAGTTTCAGTAGGAAACATTTTTTTGGCATCATTTGGCAAAAATGGACGGCAGACTCCAGATCAGCTCTGACTGGTTGTCTGTGATATCCTGCAGATACCATTAGGAGCACCGGAGGACACTGGAAAACACAGTCACATGATCTTTTTCAGGTAACCTGTCTCATGCACTACTGCCATGTATATAGCGAACCTTTTATAAAAATAACTTTTTTTAATCATATTTGCTCCATTTCTACCCACTGCAGCTTTAATGGTGGACAGTAACCACACACTCTTCCCTGGCCATGTGTGTGTTCCCGTCCACACAGGAACTCTGCTCTGACTCTTGCTACCAGTTTTGCATGGTAATCATGCTCTTCTTAATCATTAAAACACACTCACACACACACTTGCAGCCCGACAGTCCTCTCTGCTGACTCCTGCTACCAGATCTGCATGATGATTACGCTCCCCACAGTGAGCTGCATGTCAACACTCTGCATGTCCACATGCAGCCCACTCAACCAGGAGCTTCATCACATGAAAAAAAGAGAATCTGATGCTAACGTCTGCCTGCACACAGCACAGTGTGGCTACAACTACTTCATGCTGCTGGTACAAAGCAGTGCGGGAGGCCACACACAGCATCAATGTGCCTTGTGGTGCTCTGTTCTGTCTGTATGAAGCTCTTATGTGGTATTCTCATCATGTGCGATGATTCCCATTTTGAATTCACATGTTCATGCCACACGACAACTCAAGATGCTATTTTACTGATAATGACTGTAATTTACACACTGAATGAACAGTTAGTGCCAGCGTAAAATGCTATGCACTTATAAAATTTGCATTAAATTAGGTGTATTTACCATGATTGATGGACTGCAGGCGATATAAAGCAATCATGTTTATTTGCTTTTCTTACACTCGAGTATGATATAGCCCCAGGAAAGATATATTGTTGTAGTTTAGCAGCCCGTTGTCATTCCATGGGCCTCAAATACCAAGGACTGTTCACACCTGTATGAGACACACCAGGCTTTCAAGAAACTGCAATGTAAACCCATCCACGTCTATATTGAAAGCTCAGAGAAAGTGCTCCAGGAGTGTGGGGACGTAGTTTAAAGCGCGAAAAAACACACACCAAGCGGGTGGGAGGGCAGATAGATGGGTCCAACAAACACAAGGCTCTCATCCAGGAGACCGCTGTTCGTGTGTTCGTTGTTTGTTTCTGAGTTCACAACGCAAAGTTTCACTTTCACTTCACAAACAGTATTCTTTGAGCCAAACCATGATGTGTTTTCTTAAACTTAACCATGTGGTTTTGTTGCTTTAACCTTAGCAAGTGTTTTTGGTTGAATATACGACGCAAAGAGGTTGCTTATGTTTATGTTTATTTGTTTCACACAAATAAAACGATGAAAGAAATGTAAAATATGTGTGAGGGTGTGGTAGAAACCTATAACGGCTTATATAAGAAACCACACCCAAAGGACATACAATAGGTAAAAATAACTATCATGACAAAATCACCAACACATTTTTGATATGAGTGTTCAAAATATTTCACATATAAAAATATACACTGTAAAGTGTGGAAGTAAAATTCTAACAAAACAAAAAAAAAATACAAAGAAGCCGGAGTAATTGCCATATTTACAGTTTCTAAAACCGATCATTTCTTCCCAAATCAAATCTATATCATATAGGTTCAAATTTACTAAGACATTTCTATGTTCCAGGCTATTTTTTAAGGCTGTCAATGAATTAAAATATTTAATCACGATAAATCGCATGATTGTCCATAGTTAAATGTGATTAATCGCAAATTACTCACACATTTTGTATCTGTTCAAAATGTTCCTTAAAGGGAGATTTGTCCAGTATTTAATGCTCTTATCAACATGGGAGAGGGCAAATATGTATATGTACATGTATGTATATATTTATTATTGTAAATCAATTAACAACACAAAACAATGACAGGTATTGTCCAGAAACCCTCACAGGTACTGCATTTAGCATAAAACAATATGCTCACATCATAACATGGTAAACTGCAGCCCAACAGGCAACAACAGCTGTCAGTGTGTCAGTGTGCTGACTTGACTATAACTTGCCCCAAACTGCATGTGATTATCATAAAGTGTGCATGTCTGTAAAGGGGAGACTTGTGGGTACCCATAGAACCCATTTACATTCACTGATCTGGAGGTCAGAGGTCAAGGGACCCCTTTGAAAATGGACATGACAGTTTGGAGTTTGGAGCGTTATTTAGACTCTTTCGCTACAAGCTAGTATGACATGGTTGGTATCAATGGATTGCTTAGGTTTCTAGTTTCATATGATACCATTATCTTCTCTAGCTTCAAAACTAACCCCCCTACCGCCTAAAAATCGTAAGTTACGTTAAAAAAATTTGTGGCGTTAAAACAAATCTACATTTGTGTATGTATTGCCTCAACTGGTAATAGTTGTATGTTTTGTTGTGTTGTTTGTTGGATGATTACAATGATTTATTGTGCTTCATTGTGTTTTAATTTGTTACTGATCGTAACTACTGCTGTGCAGAGTTAATATGTATTTTTAATCATCAAATATATGAATCTCTCTCACCTCATTTTCAGTCTTCTTTCTCAATAAAAACATGTTCCCCATAAGGGACAGATATATTGTTGTTTCATAGAAAAAGACTCCTAGTTGAAAGAACCAATATTTACCATATGGAACCTGGTCATAAATGCAGCATTAGCAACGGTTCACAATAGACTCTCCCCTCACCTGCCTGTTTGCATATTTAAGGTTGTATACTGTATGCTTCTATTTATATGGCCGACAGTGAGTTTGGTAACATTTAAAGAAGGCGAGAGCTTTCGTCAGTCTTAGACTTCAGGGTGTGAGCATATGGCTATTTCCTGGAGGCCAGTGCACAGCCAGTACGAACCGTACTCACAAAATGTATCAGCATAAAAGAATAGTTTGTTAATTTTCATCCAGCAATAAGTCATACTGGAGCTGACCTCACAAAAGGTGAGACTAACAGTGTGTGTCATAGGAAGCATACTTAAATCAGAAGAAACACTTTGTAGATATAAAATACAATACCACAGTTTTATTAGTTACTACAAGGAACTTTCAACTGGTTATGAAACAGTCTCAGTTTGACACTGATACCTCAAGCAAGAACAGCAAGAATATTGGCTATTACTATATTGTTATTGTTAATGCTCGTCATTTGGTCTGCAATATCAGACAAAACGACATACCAGAAACTTCTTCAGCTCAGACTCCAAATACATATGGGCCCACCCCGCCTTCACCCAATGTCAGCTGGGATTGGCTCCAGTAGGGATGCACCGATACCTTTTTCAGACCGAGTACAAGTACTTACATTTGGGTACTCTCCGATACCGAGTACCGATACGAGTACTTCTCTGTGCCTAAAGACCCTCGTTAACAGCCAGCTGGAGGGTGTGAGCGACACACAGCAGGCTGGGGAGTCCTGCATATGAGGCGGTGCGCTGCGACCGGCTCTAGGTCGGCTTGGAAAAGCCCGGGGCGAAGGTGGCTCGCGGCCGCAGCTTTAAAGCGCTCCCCGTCTGGACTTCGCCGCACCGTGGACAAAGGGCTCGCTGCGCCCTCTCTCCCCGCCGAGGAGGGATGGGGCCCCCTGCTCCCGGTGCGACTGTCGACCGGGGCAGACTGTTCTCAGTGAGCCTCAACCGCATTGTGCCACCAGATCGGGCTCGGCCCACGTAAAAGGCGCCAGGGGTCTGCGGCGATGTCGGCAACCCACCCAACCCGTCTTGAAACACGGACAAAGGAGTCTAACGCACGTGTGAGTCAGAGGGTGCAAGCAAAACCCCATGGCGCAATGAAAGTGAGGACCGGCGCGCATCGGCTGAGGTGGGATCCCGGCCCAGCGGGGTTGGGCACACCACCGTAAAGTTGTATCAGAGCCGTTTTGCAAGTACAAGTACGAGTACATGAGCACAGTATCGGACCCGATCCTGGTATCGGTACATCCCAAAGCCCCCCCGCGACCCTGAATAGGCTAGTGGTTACGGATAATGGATGAATGAATATAACCATATATGAAGAATAACTATACGATAATTACGGCAATACAGCGCTCTAAAGTTGAATATGTTGTATGTACAACATGACACAATAGCATAACAGCTCTGCAGTAAAGCCAGGCTGGTCTTACAGCTCTGCGGTGCCTCAGGTTACGTTCTGAAAGGAATTTGATATTGCAGGCATTTAACTTGAATGCAATTTGCCCATTTAAATATTAATTTTCTGAACGGATTAATGAAGACTAAATTGACCCTGACTAAACTGACCCAGAGTCTTTGAAGTTCACGGTCTCGATTCACTGTTTAATAAATGGTAATTTAATGCACAGCGTAGCTCCGCTCTCCCGTCTTTACTAACTGAACCTATTTCACCATGAAATCCACTGACCTCTGATTCATTGGCTGAATCTCCATTTGTGTGCGTATGTGTCATTGAGCCACACAGTCGTAAATGTCCTTGGTAGCTTTGCTTCGGGGGTAAGCAGTTCAAAGTAAGAGGGAGATCTCCATTAACCTCGTAACCTTCAATGTTCTCAATGTTTCTTTCAAAGAGATAAAAAAAATCCACCAAGTTATTTATTCTTCTTTATCCACATTCCCCAGGATTTTTTTAAGCAATGTCGTGCCTATATTGAGTTAAACTTTCAAAGATGCTTGTTCTTATGACTCCTCAGTAAAACTTGGGGTTGAGTGCCATGCAGCAGGGCACTTGAGAAGTAGCAGTTGAGGAAAAGAAGACTGTGTCCTTTTTACTGTGTGTTTCTGTTGTCACGGTCACAGATTGTCCAGTAGACCACAGACCATGGATGTAGAAGAGGGTCCAATAGACCACAGACCATGGATGTAGAAGAGGGTCCAGTAGACCACAGACCATGGATGTAGAAGAGGGTCCAATAGACCACAGACCATGGATGTAGAAGAGGGTCCAGTAGACCACAGACCATGGATGCAGAAGAGGGTCCAATAGACCACAGATCATGGATGTAGAAGAGGGTCCAATAGACCACAGACCATGGATGTAGAAGAGGGTCCAATAGACCACAGACCATGGATGTAGAAGAGGGTCCAACAGACCACAGACCATGGATGCAGGAGAGGGTCCAATAGACCCCAGACCATGGATGTAGAAGAGGGTCCAATAGACCCCAGACCATGGATGTAGAAGAGGGTCCAACAGACCACAGACCATGGATGTAGAAGAGGGTCCAATAGACCACAGCCCGTATTCAAAAATTGTGCGTTTGAAACAAACCGTTAGGATTTCTGTCCATTTGTGATGTCACAAATATACAATATTTAGATCATTACACGGATGTTAAACATTCTAAATGTGTGCCAGTTTATTTCCTGTTGCAGTGTATGTAAATAACATCAGCTGACAGTAAGTAAACACACCGTTGCCTAGCAACGCAATTCCGTTGAAATGCACTAAAATGGAGCATTTCAGACAAAGGGTAAATACAGGTATATTCAGGCAGACAGTATGAGGAAAATAAAGTTGTTGTTTTTTGACATTACAGTATGTTAACATGTTCTAGTAGATTAAATGCTTTAATGTTCAAAAAATCCTTTATTTTCCTTTTTGTCTGTCTGAATATACCTGTATTTACCCTCTGTCTGAAACGCTCCGTTTTAGTGCATTTCAACGGAATTGCGTTGCTAGGCAACAGTTTGGGTCCATGTGTACTTCCTGTCAGCTGATGTTGTTTACATACACTGCAACAGGAAATAAACTGGGACACATTTAGAATGTTTACGTTTAAAACTGTGTAATGGTCTAAATATTGTATATTTGTGACATCACAAATGGACAGAAATCCTAATGGCTTGTTTCAAACGCACAATTTCTGAATACGGTCTGTGTGTATTTCTTCGTATATGGAGCGCTTTGATAGTTTAACAGTATTTATATAGCATTTAAACCTGCCTTATAATATAAAAGACATGAAAACCTCACTTTTTACAATAAGGGACCTTTTAAATGAAATTCCCTAGACTTGACAACTAATCATTTTACCAGTACTATATGTGCAGATTGAGGTCTTACACAAACATTTCTTTGAGCTGCTCTTGAAACAAAATCTCATATGATCAAACCAAACAAATTGAAGGTGTATATGTCATGCCCACTTATTATTAATCTCAGAAAGTTGCTTGAAAATTTTGTCACTACTGAATTGCTTAAAAAAACATAAAAACATGTATTTCTTGTTTTGGATGAGCGATTGAATTCCAGCTTTCCAACCTGCTGCCTTATTCCACTAGCACGCCATCTGTCCTTCCCTTTCCAGACACACACAGATACTCAGACATTTTAACCTGTAGCATGAAGAGCTGTCCTCATTACTTGTTGCCTCATTCTCTCTTTTCTCAAGAATACAGACTAAAGAATGACATGACAGCTTAATAAATCATATGAATTAAATTTTCATTGCTTATGAATTCGGTATGGTGTAACTAATTAATGTTTCATCATAAAACTCTATACAAGAGTGTTGTATACTTCATGTATGTTTGGACTTTAGATTGCTTGTTTCTCTGCAGAGTTTTGGTGACACTAAAACAATCAGTAGGAGTGAGAATATAAAGGGTGAGATTTCCAGATTAGATAGCTTGCAATGCATGTGACTTTTTGATTACAGTTTGGTTTTAATGAACAAAGAAAAAAAGATGTGCTCCATGATGGCATTAAAGGGTAACTTTGGTAGTTTTTAACCTGGACCCTATTTTATTATGTTTTTCTGTCTAACTGACTAATTAATAATAATTCATAATTAATAACTAAGGATAAAGCATCCTCATACAACCGATCGTATGATATCCTATGGGAAGTTATTCCTCATATTTTATGTTTTCCTATGAATGTCCAGCTACATCCCTTTGTTACATGCATACAGTCTTTTCATAATAAACTTCTGTCTTCACAAGAAACAACTTAGTTAAAGGTCCCAGATTGTAAGAAGTGAGATTTTCATGTCTTTCATGTTATAAAGCAGGTTTAAGTGTTATATAAATACTGTTAAAATATCAAAACACTCAATATACGGAGAAACACACACAGCCCGCATTCAGAAATTGTGCGTTTGAAACAAGCCGTTAGGATTTCTGTCCATTTGTGATGTCATCATTACAGGGTTTTAAACGTAAACATTCTAAATGTGTCCCAGTTTATTTCCTGTTGCAGTGTATGTAAATAACATCAGCTGACAAGAAATAAACATGGACCCAAAAGCAATTCTGTTGAAATGCACTAAAATGGAGCGTTTCAGACAGAGACATTCAGACATTCAGGCAGACAGTATGAGGAAAATAAAGTTTTTTTTTTAACATTACAGCATGTCAACTAGTTCACACACGAAATACAAGTATGAACCTGAAAATGAGCATGATATGGGACCTTTAAGTTTAGGGGAAGAGGATGGTTTGGGTTAAAATAACTACGGTTTCACATGGGACACACCCATCTCCTGGGCGAGAGTCCGTTGCTTTTTTGACCCACCATCCCGCCCGACCTACTACCTACATGGCGTTTGTCGTGCTTTATACTTCGTCGTTCACAATAACGTGGATTAAATACGAAATGATTTTGTGTCATAATCAAATAACAGTCCATTACTTGTTGTAGGTATAGCTACGAACGGTGCATGAGAACAGCCTAAATAGGGACAACAATTTCTGAAATTGGTCCAGTAGTTGATGGAGAGAGGGCTGTAACCAGCGGCTGCTCCCAAGCTGCTATATGATGCTGTTGGGGCAAGCTGGCACCGTCAGTTACGTCCACTAAAAGTGCTTGTTTTCGCCATGACGGGCTCTGATTGTTATTATCAGTGTCTGACATTATGGAGAGAGCGTTGCTCAAGGAGAAGTCTGGTTTCTGAAATCTGGCGAGGTGACGTGTTGCCGGAAGACAACGGTGGAATAGTGGGATACATCCATGGTGGAAACGTGAGTGCCAGCCGGGCAGAGTTTGTTGTGTTGGAGTACAGAGCGCGTAGCTCAGTGTTATCTAAAAGATTGTCAATGTCATGGCAGAATATTTAGATGAATTCCACAATGTGGATGAGGTCTTCGATTCGATGGCCGCCCGTATTTATTTGAGCCAGAGGATACAGATATTCAGATTTAACAACCAGACTTCTCCTTGAGCGGGACTTGGACACAATAACAAACAGACTGGATCAAGAGAAAAGTAAGAAAAACTCTGTAGGGTTCTTTCCATAATGTTGTCAGACACTTTAATAACAGTCTGAGCCTGTCAGCAGCAGAAACAAGCACTTTTAGTGAACGTAATGTTACGTTGACGCTGCTCACTGCCCTCGCAGCTCGTTTCTTGCTGGTTACAGCGTTCTCCCTCAATACTGGACCAATTTCAGAAATTGTTGTTCCATTAGTCACTTAGACACAAACTCATAGGAAAATAATATAACCCAGGTTGAAAAAAAGTTACCCTTTAAGAAGCTTGTGTAAGCTCCAATCAGAATATTGTCAGTGTCTCAAACAGCGTGTAAACCTGAAGTTGAAGTGTAAAAAACTATTTGGGAGCCACATACTGGCATTACGAGCTTTTCAGAGTCAACAATCAGCTGGATTCAGCACCTCCCCACTCTGCAGCAGTGCACATAGCAGGGATGAATATCTTTGTGCTGAAAGAAAAAAAACATTTGAAACATTTCCAGTTACATTTTAAAGTCACGGCAGATGCTCGTATCCACAGAAACTATCAATGAGAACATCTGCAGCCCCGTGTTATTCTGCTGTTTCGGATGACAGAGCTCATCTATGTCTCCTGGCTGTAGTGTAGCTGTGACACAGATCGGTGCTCGAAGGCACAATATCAGATCAATGCTAACATTTCTCCAACATGCCTGAGGGTGCAGCTGTCTCCATCAAGGGCAAATAATAGAGCAGATTAGCATAAAGTGTCAAGAAACAGCTCACGGATTTGTCGCCACACTTGTGCTGCACACTGTCTCCAGTAAATGTATTCACTGCATAAAATAAGAGGAGGAGAAGCGTGTCCTCTCAAACCTCAGTTTTCAAGGCTGAATAGCGGTTTTGTTTTTCTTGTGTTTTGTTTTTAAGACACTGGAAGCAGCTCAACCTCCATCTGAAATCATTAAATAAATCCTGCGGATCGTCGCAGCATCTGCTAACACAGCATGCTTGGTTAGATCAGTGAGCTTCCTGCTCCGCGGGGAGACTGTGGAACAAAAGCAGGAGGAACGGCACGTTGTGATTTCACATGCTCGGTTAAGTTTGACCACCGTGTCGGCGGCGAGCTTCGCCGTCTTGCCTGATTACTCCCAACAAGTTCCACTTCTCCACTCATTTGCTGTCAACTAGTTTCCAGTGGAAGACATCACACACTTTGATGTCTGAAGTCATTTACATAATAGCTGCCCTCTCTGGCACTTTGAGCCTCGTGAGGAAAATACACTTCTTCTGTTCATCCTCCATCCTGGATCTAAAGACCTTGTGCTGTAGGAAACAGAGTTTTTTTCTCCCCATCATTTCCTCCGTAATATCTAAAAACCCAGTCGAGGACAGATTAAAAGGAGGCGTGTTGGCAGGAAGTGAAGATGTTTGAGCTGCTTTGGAAGAGAAAGACAATGTTTTCTCCATGTTTCCATCACTAATCGCTGTTTAACTGAAACCTGCCAGAACAACACAGCGGTCCTGGAAATCACAGCAGTGTGAATTAAAGTGGGGGAATCCTTTTGCTCTGTGTAACACATGTTAACAGGTTTAACTGTGGAGCTGAGAATAATGGCGGGATGCTGCCGGATTGAGAAATGAAAAGAGAAGCAGAGATGCTGAGAGAGAGACAGGCAGTCATTGTGAGTTGTGTAAATTCCAGAAGCTGTTTCCAGTAGTCGTTTCCATTGTAGATTGTGGCGTTATTGTGCTGCTGTTTGCTGCTGATAAACCTTTGGAAGAGTCCGCTCTCCACTGGATTCTATCAGGACGCCGTCAGACAGAAAGTTCTGGCTCCACCAGGCAGCCAGGAGGGTTTTTTGGTAGCGGCAGTTTTTCCCTCTTTGTCTCTCTGCACCAACAAGATGACGCAGCATGTGAAGAGAAGACAGAAGCAGCAGACAGAGACAGATATCAACACCTCAGTGTCATCATATGGACACGCAGCTCGCCGGACGCTCTTATCTGCAGCAGCTCACAGTACTGAGAGTGCACGGACTCTGAGTTTAGACGGTCCCGGTGGAAATAGAACCAGTGACTGTGGAGGAGATGCTCGTCTGGTGGAGCTTCATAGGACTTCTGTTTCTCTGCTGTCTGCCGCTCCATCAAACACTTTCCTGACAGTTTGCTCTCCACTCACCTAAAGTTGAACACCGAGGTTCTTGATCACAGGGCTCAACAGTTAGGATGAGACCTGGCCCGGGGTATTCCAGGATGAGGGAGGATGAAAATGAATTTTGGGATGAATTTGGGATGAGAGTTAAAAGAGATATACCCTGCTAACATTACAATGAACGGCGATTAAAATGAAACTGACTGAACGTTGTTTGTAGCGCACAATTATTAAACCTCATTGACAACATAAACACACACACACACACACACACACACACACACACACACAGCATATACCGGTGCCCTCTGACTTCACGACAGCCACAGCGGCAACGGGGAATTATTCAACCCAAGTCAGATAACGTTAAGCTTGCTAGTAGCTATTAATCTGAACTTTAACAGCTAATGTTAGACTTGATATTAACGATGACGTCACAGTGAACCAGCTAACCAGTCAGCAGCCGATGTTTGCATTTACAGTGAGAGAGCTGACGATCACGTTTTGAATAAGTTATACATTTATGAACAAAAATAAATCACTTTTGATGTTTTATTTATGTTAAAGGTCACTTTGAATGATTTTAATTAACGATAATGTAGAACAACAGATTTTAAATTTGGGATGGTCCACATTCATTACGAGTTGGCTTTGGTTGAGTTTCGGGACGGTTCCGGGAAGATGGTGAAAAAAATTGTTGAGAGCCCTGCCCAGGGCAACTAAACCGCCACGTCAGACTAGTACATCTAGCTGGTCACTTGCCTGATCGCGGCTGTAAAAAAGATCATACCATTGCTTTTTTATGACACACTTAGTGTTTCCCATTAATTCATTATGCAGCGGCAGTGCGCCAAATGATGCGTCATGGTTTCTTTTGGCTGCTTGAATAAAGGTAAAACCTGATCTTGGAGTCCATCTGAGCCAGAAAGGAGACCAAACCAGGAAACACATGCTTGAATATGTCAGTGATAGTGGCTTGGATTAAATGGGAGATGGAGCCAATATTCTTAAAACTAAAGTAATGTAACCACACCTTTACATTCAGCCTCCTCTTCAGCTCTTTATGCATTCAGTCATGTTTAATCCACTATGCTTTAATCATTAGTTGAATAGAAAATCCTGCTCACTCTGCCTTCTTTTGTTTGCTCAGGCGTAGTTGGAGGATGGAGCTGTTTGACGACTTTAAGCCACTCGGAGTGAGGATTATAATTACTCCTTACTGTTTGAGAAGTCTCTCGGAGAAGCAGAAGCTTCTACACATGTACAACATCCAGACTTCACTGTAATGTGAATACTTTAATTTACTTGCAGTAATATCAGAGACTAGTTTTAGATTAGTTTTAGTCATTTTTATCCTTCATTGTTTTAGTCTAGTTTTAGTCGACGACAACTCAAAACATTTTAGTCACTGAAAAGTCATTTGATTTTAGTAAAAATGTAATCTCTCTTCATTTTGTCAACTATTTATTTTTCATTTGTTAGTCCTATTTCGTCATCAGATTATATTAAACATTTCTGTCATTTTAGTCAAACTTACTTCACATAAAATTTGATCTTATCATTATCTGATGAGTGACTGCGCTCATTGATGATACGCGGTTCAGTCACACCCACCGGTCCGTTATGAGAGCCCATCTGCCCACCCAACATGTAAAAATATGAGTTATTCAATTCACTGACAACTTTATGCATTATAAAGAAGCACAATTGTCAGGACTGAGACAAGAAGGACAGAGACGGATTGATTGCGTCATCGTCTCGTCTTAGTCCTGGAAAACACGTAGTTAGCTGTAAATGTAATGTATACATTATAAATAATGTGTGGAGGTTTTTGAGTGTCCTACAAGCTGAATGCTGAAGTTAAAGCTGCTACACATTGTTCCTTCCTATGACACCTGGTAACTGTCATTAGGGAAAATCATCAGCGACTAATGAGACATCTGTGTGCTAAACTACGAAATAATAAACAGCAGCTTTACACATGAAGAGAAAAGCTCCAAACAAACGTGTAGTGGCTGTGGATGTGTGGCTCTCTGAGGACTCTTGATCTGCTGCAGCTGAATGCTGATTAAAACAAAAAAAAATCCTCACCAGCGTCAGAAACAGGCTTTGTTTCAAATTCTCCCAAACACAACATGTCCAAGGTCATTTCATCACAGCAACAACAACAGGAGGTGTTTGTGTCCAGTGGGAGTTGGACTTGTTCAGACTTGACTGGAGCTTGTTGGTGGAGATGGGCGTCTTTGGCTAAACTCCAGTTTCAGATGAGCAGTGAGCTCTGGTAAAACAGAAGCTTTTCCAACTGTGACTAGATTTAAAGACAGACACTTAACATTCATATGGCTCTGTGTCGCTTTGACAATAAGGGAAGTACTCTGAACAAAAGATGACTTTAATCAATATTCAATGCATTTTGGGAGCTTTAGTTGTAGCCCAAAGCTGTTAATCCTTTATGAGCTACAATAAATGAAACGGAGCCTGTAGCTGTGGAGAACAGAAGGAGGACGGTAACATATCCCAGACCTGCTGTCTGCCTAAAGGAAGCCAGAGGCATGTTGCTGTTTACCACAGGGCAAAGTCATTAACTTATTATGACATAATGTGAGTAAAATGTTATGTAACTGCATGCATTTTTAGAACACATAAAATGTAATCAGGAGTAAATTGCTGCACGTCATATTTCAAGTCCTATAACCATTAAATTGTGGATCCCAGATATCTGGCACACCCAGTTACTGGACTATTGGCAGACCTAAGTTCATCTAAGTGCTGCTAATTAGAGCTGATCATTTAATCTCAATTAGGTCAAGCCCAAAAATCTATTTGAATGTGGATCGCTCTGGGAGTTAAAAACCTTTTACCAGCATTATAACAATTTTAAAGCAATTAACCTGCACTGTTTGGGAATAATTAGTGCTTGTGTTACACCTACAATTGATATGAATTCTCCTGACAAGTCGGTAAGAATTGGGCATCTTCCCTCCAGAAATAAGGTCTTCAGATATATTGTGTGTTGACAAATGTTCATGGACCAGCGTTGAAAAGACTGATTCATGAATTTGGATTTACTTCTAAAATGAAAGTGTGCTCATGTTTGTCTACATCTAATGGAAACACGTTACATTGTGGGTCCCACAATTTCAAATAATTTCCTAGAAAGAAACTGATATTTAGCCGACAACTCAGAGGAAGATTCCTGGAAAAGACTTTACATTTTAGTAGGAAAAATGGACACAGTATGCAGTTGGTACACTTCCTGTTAATGAATTCCAGTATCGCAATGTGAGGGTGCAGCAGGTCAGCTGAGCAGCAGCAGGAGAGCAATCAATTCAAGATATATGAAGAAAATGTCCAATAATAAATGAATAAATATTAGGGCTAAAGCAGAGGAAGGAAGCGCTGCTTGGTTCTGGTGGCTCACATGACAGGTGCTCTTTAGTAAGGCACGTAAAAGTATAGAACCAATAGAGGGCGCTAAAGCGTTATCAAGGGCCAACTGCTCAATTCAATTCAATTTATTTTTATATAGCATCAAATCATAACAGAAGACAAATCTTGAGATGCTTGACTATACTATAGTATGCACATGTCAAAGAAATATAAGTGTAGCATAATATCAATACATCTTTTACATAAGGTGGAAAAAATGGTGAAAACAAAACAACGAATACTAATAAGTAATGTAACTAAAAATGATAGTGTGATATACATATGTTAATTAATTTACAATAATAAATATATACATACCTTTGCATAAAGCAGTATATTTGTCCACTCCCATGTTTATAAGAGGATTAAATACTTGACAAATCTCCCTTTAAGGTACATTTTGAACAGATACAAAATGTGTGATTAATTTGCGATTAATCACGATTATCTATTTAAATCGATTGACAGCCCTAATAAATATGAAATAAGGTTTAAACAAACCAATCCTTATTAGCACATATCTCAGGAAATCAAAATCAAAATTGATCACAGCTGACTAAACTCAAACAACAACCTCATAACGTCCCGTTTTTCCCTATAATCAGTCTTTTCAGGAAATTCCTTTGAAAATTCTGAAACATTTGCCAGTAATGTGATCTGTCTGGAGTCAACATTAAGACTGGTCCAGACATTCTTTACATGAGGAAATGAACATCTCTCCTTCATTACATGATTTGTAAACATTTCAGTTTCACCATCATGAATCAGTTTAGCTGTTGGCCTTCGTGTCCTGTATTAATAGGAAACAGTGAAAACAAGAGTAACCCTGCACAGAGTGACATAAATGATATGGGACAGCAGGAATTTATATACAGTGCAAATGGTCTACAGCAGTGTATTATCACTTAAGGCATAAACAATCACTGTGTGTCTCCTGGATTGTGTTTATACCTCTAAAAAGTGTTGAGCTCAGACCCAGCTGAGCCTGCATGCTGTGTGAATTCCTGGCTGGTTTTACATCTCTGTGCACAACATTTTAATGACGAGCCTGCTGCAGGTGGAGAGTTACTGTTGACTGTGTTTTAAAAGGAGAAGCTGAGTTTCTCAGAGCAAAACATCAGAGACAGAAGCTCTAAGGCATATTTTGTTGTGTTCCTTCATGGCAGATGCAGTAATTGCTTGCTTTATTCTGGCAATCCTTGCATCTTTTCATTCTCTTTCATAGTTTTGCTTCTATAAATCATCTGCTCTGGTTGTGAGTATGCACAGAATCAGCTTTCTTCATGGCAGAGTGGGACTAGTGTTTGGTCTGGAGCAGTTTTCATCATCTCTCTGCTCGGTTGGTGTGTGACTGTGTGAGCTGACGAGCCTTTACAGCCTCTACAAGCACTTAACTACAAGGAACAATATATTTCAGTTGTTACATTTTGCAGCTTCCTGATAATGACAATAAAAAGTACAGACAGAAACAAAAGAAGAAGAAATCTTTTGCTACATTAAAAGTGATTTTACTTCATTGAGGAAGTAACTACTATAACTACTATTCTGCAAGAGAAAACATCACTCAGCTGCCCAATCACAGGTCCGTCTGCGTGTGGTGTTCTGTCAGTGTTGGGTTCGTATCTGGATGTTTGTTTCTAGCTTTCTGTCATCATTAAGTTCAGATTTGTGAAGTTTCAGCTCTGTGAGAATCTTTATTGTTCTGATTCCCTCACAGTTTTTTCTTTTCTATCATTTCCTGGTACTAGATGTGTGACTCTGGTCCGTCCCACAGTTGTTTGTAGCTTCACTAGAGAACCAAAACGATTCCACATTGCTTAGTCGCTGGTTCGGCTCTGTTTCCATGGTAACCATGTAAAGGCCATGAGCCGGTCCAAAGGAGAGGGGACCTTTTCTTCTTCCTTCCTGTGGTGAGATTGGCTTCATCATCATCATCATCATCATGTTGCATCATGTGTTTTACTTTAGGTTGGTTTGACTTAAAGGAGCAGTGTGTAGGATCTGGCCGTAACGTTGCAGATTGCAGCCAACTGAAGCCTCTCCCGTGTGCCAAGCGTGTTGGAGAGCTACGGTGGCCAAAGTGAAAATGCGAATGGCCCTCTCAAGAGCCAGTTGTTGTAAGAGTAGCGTAGGTCATTTGGAGCAGAGGTGGTAGGTGAGCGGTGAAGCAAGAGAGAGAGAGAGAGAGGCGGTGACGGGAGCAAGTAACATTATTGACTCCGGCCCAAGCAAAAAAGTTAACAGAGTTTGGTTTGTCCATTCTGGACTGCTGTAGAAACATGGCGGTGCAACATGGCGGACTGAAGACGACCTGCTCCCTATGTAGATATAAACGGCTCATTATAAGGTAACAAAGACACAATTCTTATTATCAGGTGATTATACACTGAAGAATATATACTATATAATAATATACTATAATATACAAATACCCCTCTCTAGAGCTGTTGTAAGAGTAGCGTAGGTCATTTAGAGAATGGCAAAGCTGGTGTGTAGAGTGTGTGTGTGTACATGGGAAGTGAGTAGGGAAGCAAGAAAGAGAGCGGTGGAATGTGTGTGAGCAAACAGATGAGCTAGTGGAGCAGAAGACAGAGTTAGTTTAGCTTTGAGAATATCAAGTGACTGTTCAGTGGAAGAAGTTATAGTTTGTGCAGAAATAAATACTGCAGCTCCTCAAGACCAACAGAGGTCCTCAGCGTCGACGGCTGAGTGGAGCAACGGCGGTTAACTCCAGAGCGAGCATCGTTATCGACTTAAAGTTAACACAGTGTTTGGTTTGTCCATTCTGGGCTACTGTAGAAACATGGCGACCAGCTCCGTGAAGAGGACCTGCTACCGATGTAGATATAAACGACTCATTCTAAGGTATTGAAAACACAATTCTTATTTTCAGGCGATTATACACTAAAGAAAACATACTTATTAATATTATATTCCATTTCTGCCAATAGAGCCCCCTAAATGAGACACACTTTTTCCTTTAACTCCAGTAAACACACATACACTTCTACATTTATATTTTAATTATAGAGCAACTTTATGTTGTGATTTAAGTGTTGTTGAAATAGCTTTACTTGAACCCGTGTTAAATCACTGTGCTTATTGTTTGTAGCGGTGATCAACTTAGTGTCGTATTTCTTCAATTTATGTACATTTGTGTATATCTTAGTTACTTCTGTCTTAAGGTTAAAGATATTTTCACTTTCATAATTTCAATTTCCTTCATAAAAACTCATTTATGTGGTTTTTTTTTTAAATGACTCTGTATGTATTTTCAGACTCACTATATTCATTGTAGGAAACCAATAATTGTTATTTGCTTCATAGTGAGAGTGCGTACATCATTAACACTGCACAGACATACAAAAGATATAAACAGATATTTAACAGACATACCGTGAAGCTTCTGTCACTGAAAATCAATTTAGTTAACCAAAAAAAATGTATGAAACTTTCTCTAATGACTCTGATGATTAACTTTTAAGAGAGTAATGACTTACTGTGAGTAAGAAGAATAAAGTAGTTAGTATGAGAAGTCATTTCCCCGTCAATGACTCATAGTTGAGACAGTTGGCTGTGGGGTTTGTTTCTTACTGGGAATCCATATTCTACTAAATGTATGCACTCCCAGTATGTAGAGAAACTTTGGATGAAAGCATCCACTAAACAGTGTTTTGTTGAAGAGAAACTGTTTTTGTATTCTCCTTTGGCACCATTTTCGTACTCAATTTACCCCCCAGGGAGATTTAAGACAGGCAAAAATAATTAAAGCAAGCAAAAAAGTGAGAGGAGGGTAAAGAGAGAATGGGAAGATTAAGGAAATGAGAGCAGAAGACAAAAGGGCAGACGCTGAAGGCGAGGAGTGCACTGCGGGAGGTGAGGAGTAGAGAAGAGGAAGCCTGTTGACTCCAGCCCTCTCATTATAAAGGTCATTAGTGGTTCCTCTCCTCTGGCGGCTGATTAATAACATCATTTAGATCAAAAGGCCACTTAACTCAAGACCTCTGAATTATAGTCTAGAGAAAATAAGGTCATCAGAGAGAGAGAGGCAGAGTTATGAGGCAGCTCTCTCACTGCACTGAACACAACTTTAGGAATAAAAATACTTTTATCTTCAGTCACATTTGCAAACGTCTGCAGCGACATGATTTTAAACCATGGGAGGTGTTTAATCAATTGAAGTCTTTGTTGGCTCTAAACTCTAAAGTTTCATAACTGAACAATGTTTGATGAGAAAGCAGCCGACTGCTCTTAACTGAAGTCAGTATGGAGACAAACAACAGACAGAAAGTGGTTTTCTTAGTGTTTTCATCTCTTTGTATCATCTGATCTGGAACCAGTGTTGAGTCTGAAAACTCAAGCCTTGGGCCAGGAACGGCAGAGATCTCAGTTCAAAGTTCTTCAATGTTCACTTTTACGGGTGTCAGAAAGTCAACACTAGTTACTCAAATAAATCACTTGATGCTGTACAAGTATATTGCAAATCAATAGAGTTTTATTATGTTTATGTTTTCAACAAAACACAATCAAACCCGAGCCGATCCAGAACGTGACTGCCCGCGCCCTCCAAAAACACAACCATATATACTGGATCAAAGAACTCATATAGCGATATATCTTCGAATCCTCCTTTTTTACTGGTCCCTGTCAAAATATCCCAAATCAACATATTGTAGTTACCTCCCCAGTCATATATTATGTCAGAGGCAGATTTCCCTGTTTTGGGCCTCTTAGTGTGGCATCTTTTTCTACACCGTTGTGAGGCGACTTGGAGTCCGCCTGCATTACCTCTCTAGAGCTGTGAGTTATAGC
>CAKAOH010037460.1:11174-28817 GCA_916701665.1 Sebastiscus tertius | reverse complement strand
TTGAAGTCTTTGTTGGCTCTAAACTCTAAAGTTTCATAACTGAACAATGTTTGATGAGAAAGCAGCCGACTGCTCTTAACTGAAGTCAGTATGGAGACAAACAACAGACAGAAAGTGGTTTTCTTAGTGTTTTCGTCTCTTTGTATAATCTGATCTGGAACCAGAAGAAACATGTAGCCCCACCCATAGAAATAGAATAGGAGTAGAACGGACATTCCCATTCAAATCAATGTAGCAGGATGATCTGTGTGGATTTATGTGTACTGTTGCCATAGCGACTGTTGTAGCGGGCTAACTTCCTTATAAACTGTGACCATACGCCCCATTTTTCACTAACGATTTTCACCACAATTAAAATAACAATATTATACTTATATAAGCGTTTATCATGTTCCACTCATTCATTAATTTGTGCGCATGAGAGAGAGCCAGCACAGCGCACCGCTGCAGTTTCTATAGAGATGTTGCGCGCTGTCAAGCCATAATTACGCACAGACACAACAGATCCGCTGGTTACATTTAGTACAGTTTTGAACCAAAGAATGTGCACATCAAACATGTCGTTTTGATTAATTATTCTACACAGTTCCTTCTGCGCATCAACAGGCATTTCTCTCGGCTTATAACTCCCTCAGGACCGTCCGTTCCTGTCAGTCTTTCACCCGGTGTCTCCATCCTGGACAAAATGTCGTAATTATAATAGCCTATAGGTAGATGTGTGGCTGTGAGCAACATGATGTTACAGAGAAAGTTCGGGTTCAAAACTAAAGTTGAAAAATAATGTACGTAGGCCCAGACAACAATTTCAACAAAGTGAATGTAATAAGTCCTGAATGTCACAGCCTCTAATGCCCCCCCCCACACCCCCTATAATAATACCTCCTTTCTGATCCCACTCCGTGCTCAAATGCACCACAGGTGCACCAAGTTAGCCATCCTGAAGAAAACACCTATGGAGCGTGCATATTAGCGTGTGCACGTCCGTGCGCATACACGCGCACATGCGTGAACGTGTGCGAGCATGAACGCGTGGTACATTTAAGGGTCCTGGTTTCGGGGTTTGAAAATATGGTCACCCTATTATAAACTAAACCGTCTTACGCCAAGTCGCGGACTCACTAAGGTGAGGTTTTGCAGTAACGACTGAAACAAGCAGTGGAGTAGTAACGTGACGAAGCACAGAGAGCCAGAATAAATGAGTCAAATTGAACAACTTAATGTTTTATCCACACACGGAAAACAGTTCAGTGTCCATTCTACTACTATTCTGTTTCTATGGGCCCACCTTTTCCTCTCGTGCTTCTGTCTTAATTTCATAAACTCGGTGGTACATCTGATCTCTCTCTCTTGTTCAGCAGTACACCTGGCTCAGTTGAAGTTTTAATCTCTCCTCTCAGCAGTGTTCATTATGTGTGTAATTGTCCTGTTTCTTTAGTGGCTGACTTTGCCTGCAGCTCAGAGAGCAGAACAGAGCTGCAGCCGGGTTGTTAATGACGCCAGAGAAGAGCCACAGAGTCAGACTGAAGGTTCAGGAGAACCACTGACTCACTACTGTCAGCTGCTTCATTCATGACATCAAAGTAAGACAAAACAATGTCTTCACAGTGTTTTCATAAGTGGAAATATGTGACCCTATATGCAACCATCACACATGCTGAGAAAGTGATAAAAATTAAAAAATCCATATAAGAAGCTGCTGTCTTATCTTCAGCATTTTAGGCAAGTGCTGGCAAACAATCAAGCACTTACATTTACTTTCCACCTCTTTAAAGGTGCTATTTCTATTGCCTCCGCACAGCGCTCAACATGACGATGGCTGAGCTGGTGGCTAACAGTGAAAACAACAGCAACAGTGCTGACAGAGCTAACAGTGTTAGCTCCTACTTGGACCCCTGCTAAAACGGTATATTTATGTACTCCGTACCACTAAAAGATTCAGTGCGCAGTACCGGGAAGAGGGGACATCAACTGTCAAAACCAAAAAAAGTTACCTCCACCAAGGAGGTTCTGTTTTCGGTTCGGTTTGTCTGTTTGTTTGTACACGCATTAAGGTCATTTCAGACGGGGAGCAACACTACGCCTGTGTACTCACTTGGATCTGCAGGGTCCAGGCGTTATGCGTGGCAACCATGGAAACGGCATCTGTGCACTACTATAGGCTATGTATCTCCTGCCGGTACAACTGTCTGGTGTATCAAATATCCCCTAATCACAGCTCCATTTGTTGACACGTGGCAATGCTGTTTCACTTTCATTAACATTGCAAGATAGGGCATTTGTGCTGCATTCATGTGGTGTCGGAATAATCGAGTTCCTGACAGGTAAAATTCACGTGAATGCCCCTTTATGTCGGAACAACAACTCAAAACTCCTGAAAAGTTTTGTCAACATTTACAAATTACTCTACAGAGCTTTCACCATTTAAATAAATAATGTACTATACATGATGTCAAAGTGTTTGTAATTTCTTTCTACACCATACAGGCATTGAATCGTTTGTTCAGGGATGCACAAAGCTTGGGGTGGGAGGAGAGCAATATCAAGCGATGACGGTTGGGGTATAGTACCGGCAAGAACTTCGATCTATACTTTCACCCGTGACTAAAAGGCACGCATGGCCGGCCTGGCTATGTCAACAAGGCACAGAGAAGCTCTGATTACAACACACACAGAGGGAGAGTGACTTCATTCTCAGACATTAGTCTACTATATCATTACATAGAAAATAGTTGTCTGCTTCTATATTAATGCTCTGGATAGCGTATAGAGCAACTTTAAACCTAAATAACCTCTGACAACCGGACTACCTTTCAGAATCAATTCTCTGACTAAAGTTTAAACTGAAACAAAGTTTAAACTGGATCTGTTCCACTGAAATTACAAGGTTACTTTTTCTTTGAAGTTTGGCTCACAGATTGTTTCATTAACAACCTGACTCTGTCCAGGTAAAACTACACAGAACCTCTGCTTCGTTATAATGACACGACAACTACAGAGAGTCTGCAGAGACGCCAGCTCTCCTCCTCCACATTTACAATATCACCAGCCAGCGTGCTGCCGGCGTCCTGCTGCGCTGATCTGAGACAGAGATCAAGGCAGAGAGGGAGAGAGACAGATGGAAAGAGTGAGACAGAGAGAGGCTGATTCAGGCAGAGGAGAGATAGAAATAAGTGTGTTGCAGCAGGTGGAGAGAAACCCCTCTCATTGTGTTAAACTGACGGTTCAGCTCTACTTTCACTCCTCATCTGAGATTCTCGCCTTTCCCTGCGCTCCATTTAACGCCTCAACAGTTATGAAATCATTAATTAAGCCGGCATCAAATCTGCTCCCACAGTGCCCAGGGTGTGTGTGTGAGAGAGAGAGAGGGAGGTCCGCAGGCAGCTACCCTCCTGCTTTTCAAATGCAAATATGAAGAAGAGGAGTCATCATGTTGTTTTGCGGTGTTAACTTCTCCACATGGGAAATGTCGCTACTAAATTAAACAGGACAGGGATCCCACATCTGCATGAAAACAAAAAAAAAAGATTGATTAAAATTACCTGCAGAGAATGAAGGTTATTCTCTTGTATTATTGTGCTAAACTGTGCAAGACAGCTCGTAGCTTTTATATTTTCATAAATGCCTAATCAGGGGAATGAATGAGAGTTTCTCTTTGACTTCAGGGAGGCATGTTGTCATCAATAGTAGAAGTCAGTTCATGCTTGTAAACATTTATTGTGGCCTTGTTTTTGTTGAGTTGAGTTTTGGGCAGTGGAAAACCTCCAGGGGTTCAAAAGATTGTTTATCATGTAGGAGAAAACAGTTGGCTTTGGCTAGGATTAAAAAACATTAAGGCTGTCAATCGATTAAAATTTCTTATTGCGATTAATCTCATAATTGTCCATAATTAATCATGATTACAATGAACCCAAATAGTGAAAGAAGTAACTGCAGGAAGTTTGTGTTAAACAAGCACTTTGGGTGAATTTTGAGCAGATTATTTCCTGTGAATATTGCATTAGAGATGAGTTTTCCTGTTATTATTAGGAACTTTTAATACAATTCTCTGTATTATGTATTTTCTTTTTCATTTTTAACAATCATACGTACTTAATAGGCTTCTTTTTTGACATATTCAGTGTTTCTTCTCCCTGATGCTTGGCCTTTGTTCTATCAGCTCTTCGGTTGTTTTAACTTCTGCTGTTTGTCAACCACCACTATGTCCGGTTGGTTAGCCAGTAGCTGCTTGTCAGTCTGGAATCTGAAGTCCCACAGGACCTTAGCCCTATTGTTCTCAGCCACCTTCGGTGGTACGTCCCATTGGGATTTGGGTACTTCTAGTCCGTACTGGGTACAGATGTTCCTGTACACTATCCCAGCCACTTGGTTGTGCCTCTCCATGTAAGCTGATCCAGCTTGCATCTTACACCGTGTTACTATGTGCTGGACCGTCTCAGGGGCATCTTTGCACAGCCTGCACCTTGGGTCTGATCTACTATGGTAGACCCTGGTCTGATCTACTATGGTAGACCCTGGTCTGATCTACTATGGTAGATCCTGGTCTGACTACTATGGTAGATCCTGGTCTGATCTACGATGGTAGATCCTGGTCTGATCTACTATGGTAGATCCTGGCCTCTATGGTCCCCTTTGTGCTTAAGGCCTGTTCTTGTGCTGCCATGTTTAGTGCTTCTATGCTGTCTGTCAGTCCAGCGTTTTCCAGTCATTGGTTGGTCTTCTTGATATCAGCCACTTCCTCTAACTGACGGTGGTACATGCCACGTAAGGGCTTGTCCTTCCATAGTGTCTGCTCCTCTTCCTCTTCACTATCATCAGCTTTCTGCTGTCTGAGGTATTCACTTAGCAGCTCATCATCTGGGGCCATCTTCTCGACGTACTCCTGGATTTTCAATGTTTCATCCTGGACAGTGGCTCTGACACTCGCTAGTCCTCGGCCTCCCTCTTTCCGCTTAGTGTATAGCCTTAGGGTGCTGGACTTGGGGTGAAACCCTCCATGCATGGTGAGGAGCTTTCTTGTCTTGATATCTGTGGCTTCTATCTCTTCCTTTGGCCAGCTTATGATCCCAGCTGGGTATCTGATGACTGGCAGTGCGTACATGTTGATGGCTCGGACCTTGTTCTTACCATTCAGCTGACTTCTCAGGACTTGCCTTACTCTCTGGAGGTATTTGGCTGTGGTTGACTTCCTTGCGGCCTCCTCGTGGTTTCCATTAGCCTGTGGGATCCCAAGGTACTTGTAGCTGTCCTGGATATCTCCTATGTTGCCCTCTGGAAGTTCAACCCCTTCAGTTCTGATCATCTTGCCTCTTTTTGATACCATCTGACCACATTTGTCCAATCCGAATGTCATCCCTATGTCGTTGTTGTAGATCCTGGTGGTGTGGAGTCGATTTCTTGCTCATTCCTGGCGTACAGCTTGATATCATCCATGTAGAGCAGTTGGCTGATTGTTACCCCGCTTCGGAATCGTTATCCGTAGCCACTCTTTGTGATGATCTGGCTGAGGGGGTTGAGGCTTATGCAGAACAGCAGTGGGGACAGAGCATCTCCTTGGTATATGCCGCACTTGATGTTAACTTGGGCGATCGGCTTTGAGTTGGCCTTTAGGGTCGTCTTCCACAGTCCCATTGAGTTCTTGGTGAAGGCTCTTAGTGTTCTGTTGATGTTGTACAGTTCCAGGCATTTCAGTATCCATGTGTGTGGCATCGAGTCGTAGGCTTTCTTGTAGTCAATCCAGGCGGTGCACAGGTTGCTCTGCCTGCTCTTGCAGTCTCGTGCGACTGCTCTGTTGACCAGTAGCTGGTGCTTGGCTCCTCTGGTGTTACTGCTAATTCCTTTCTGTGCCCCGCTCATTTACTGAGCCATGTGACTACTCATCTTAGCCGCTATGATGCCTGACAGGAGCTTCCATGTTGTGCAGAAACAGGTGATTGGCCGGTAGTTGGATGGAATGGTTCCCTTCTGGGGGTCCTTCATGATAAGCCCCAAGTAAACCATTCCGGGTGGGTCCCAGCCCTTAGCAGCTGATTCATCTGTGCTGCTAGGCATTCATTGAGTGTGGATCATGTCGGGGCCCGGGGCTGTCTGTCCAGCTCTTCATCCTTGACACTCTTTCTTGGATGTCTGTCATTGAGATGGTTACTAGTTCTTGTTCTGGGAGGTTGCTGTGGTCAGTTCTCAGGTCCACTAGCCATTGGGCACCGGTGTTATGTGATGCTTCTCATTCCCTTATGCTTTTCCAGTATTTTTCCATCTCAACTCTTGGTGGGTCTGACCGGCTGTTATTGCCCTGCCATTGAGAGAACACTTTGGCTGGTTCAGTGGAGAATATCCTGTTTATTCTCCTGGCTTCTACCTCTTTGGTGTAGCTCTTCAGCCGGGTGGCCAGAGCTGTTAGCCTCTGTTTGGCAGTCTCTTGTGCCTCAGGTATGGAGAGCTTGTTGTATTTCCTCGGTACCCCTTTATTCACCATATTGCCTTTCTGAAACTCTACTAGCTGGCTAACTTCTCTCCGTGCTGCCTTTATCTTAGCCTCTAACCGTCTCTTCCATTGAGGGTACTGCTTCTTATGTACTGTGTTCATCTTGTACCCAAGCATCTCTAGGATTACTGTTGCTGAACTGTGTGTCAGCTTGTTGGTCTCAGTGATGGTCCCTGTAGGGGTTGTACTCAGTGCAGCATTCACATCTTCTAGCAGATCTTCTGAAGATACTTGGCAACTCAGCTTCGGTATTCGTCGGGGGCTCCAGGATTCCAGGTTGGTTGCGATTTTCCTTCTCAAGTCAGCTGCCCTGCTGCTGAGGCTATCTATTGAGGCTTGGTACCAAATCTCGGATAATGGGGGTGATGGTGACATCCCACCGCTGACCTGTTGTCCTGGCTCCCCCTTGCCGTTGTTGCATTGTTGTAGTATTCCATCAATCTCTAGTTGTGATAGTAGATGGCGGTTACGGATATTGGAACATTGAGCTAACAACTGTTTTTTTGTTAGTCTCGATTGTGGGTTTCGATATATCCATATAGCCCACATTCTCGGCACATATCCCCTCTCTCTGGGATTGCTTGTATAGTAGCATTCCAACAATTCCGTATTGTCCGCCCTCGTCCATTTATGTCTTGTTACAGTAGCCCATTTCTCATCAGATTGCTGTGGTTCCCTAGCATCTGACTCAGACCTTGTTAACCCAGGCGATGTCTGAGTCGGATATATCTAAGTTTTTTTACACCCCTTAAAATTAAAAAGGCCTGGCGACCCCCTGTGAAACTTTGGTGACCCCTAATGGGGGTTGGGACACCGAAGTTGGGAACCAGTGGACTGGAGCATTGTTGCATCATCAAAGTATTATACAGTTACGAGGAAAATTGTCCCACAGTGTAGTCCAAAGGGAAATTAAGTCTGGAAGCTCCTTGCATTTAACGTGTAAAAATATATTAAGCCTTTACATGCCTATAAATAAAACAACAGCAGCTGTAATCTCACCGCACACACCAGGCACAGTGTTCCTCCTCAGGCAGTGAGCCTGACATGTTTTGCCTCTCTGCATGTAAGTTTACAGCCTCTCTCATGTTCATTTACTCTTCATGCACTTCTTTTTATGTACACACATCGAAAGGATCGAACAATCTTACCTGTTTTGCCTGTATAGTGCACTGGTCAATTTTGAGATTTGGGGCTATTTCGCTTCCATAACCCATCTTCTGTCAGACTAGTGGAAAGAAAACAACCAAAATCCACATTTCGGTGTTTATTTTACTACTTTGTCTATTTGTGTCTGTAGATTTCTCCTGAATTCGCCAAAAGTTTGCATTAAATAATGCCTCATTTACATATTTAAACATAAAATTTCAGAAAACTTATTACAAAACATAATTGTCTTAATGTTTCATAGTGATATCTTTTAGTTCATTTTACCCTATTCACCTGTAATGTCTTGCTAAATGTTTGGAATTTTACAATCCATATCTTTAAAGGCTGGCCCAAAATATGTTTTTTCTCACACAGTGTCAGAAATCTCCCCTTCAGTAGCACTTACATACACCAGACTTTCCAGTTTCATTCCTATCTATACAGAGGGGTCTGTTCATATATCATTCATAGCCTGATTTATACAACATTTTATTCATACAAACTTGGCAATTTCTTCTTTTTTTATGGCTGTTTCCAGTATTTCCTGATTTATGGGGTGATAAAAAGAGAGATCCCCTCTGTAAAAACCTTTGACTCTAATATGTCAACAAAAGAAAACAAGAATTTTTAACATTTATCCAATGTTCAGATTTCTGTTCTAGAAATGTATGCAAATTAGCACATAATTGATAAGATCATGCCTCATTTGCATTTTTCAACATAACATTTCAGAAAATTTGTAAAACAAAAAAACAATTGTCCTAGTGTAAGAAATCAACTGGGGAAGTTTCATGGTGATATCTAGTCTGTTAGTTAAATATTTTACCCTATTCACCTTTGGGTTCCTCCCCAACGAACTCAACTCCTGACACTTGCTACATTCTGTATTTTCTGTTGCTGCAAAAACACCCTGACAGCTTAAGATACAGTGGATTCTTTTCTCTGCAAGTTTGTTTAGAAATATTTTCCACACTGAACTGTCAAACTCAGGATGGATGAAAGGATGCTCAAAAAAAAAAAATCACTTAGCAACAGGGAACTATGTTTTTCTCAGTGGAGGACCAAAGATAAATGTCTTAAAACAAACCCAGAACTTCTGTCTCTTAACAGCTTCACAGCAGTGCTAATATGTCAGTATGGAGGTTCAATCTCTATCAAGATATTTGGTGCATACAACAGTATTCATTGTATTGTTGGATGTTCATTGTTTATAAGTTTTATAGAGAGAAAGATTGTGTTCTCTTTGGTGGACATTTGAATAAGGATCACGCCGACTCGTCCGCCATTCCAGCCTCTTGTATACTCGCGCTCATGTGTCCGTGGTGTAGTTCGTTTATAGCCTAACGTTAGCTTTTTACTTCTGCCGATTGCATTCACACTTTAAAAATCATAGAAGAGGCATTCGTTTGTAGAGATTATTTTACTGAACAAAATGTGTAAGTATCATAAACATTTGTTTGCCACAGATCTTATTTTCTGCAATAATCCAAAACCCAATGAAAAAAATCCCACTGGCTTTTTGTTGAGGGAACCCAGGGTACCTTATAATGGAAAAGAAAATACTTATAACAATACACCTATAGGGTATGTGTTGTTCAGAACAAATAGGTAAATTAGTTTATAGCATCGTTTGCACACATCTGAAAAGAGACTTGTGTTTTCTCAGCTCCTACCCTAAACTGCTAAGGAGCTGAAACGCTCATCAAGTTTATAATCAAAATAACAGACAAAGTAAGCTGCAGTTTGAAACATGAGGGTGGAATCAAGCAAAGCTGCTGTACTTTTCAAGAGAGACCTGGGTAAAAACTACTTTTGTTTTCCACACAAGACAGAGAATCATGCAAAGTGAGTATAATGTGGTTTAACATTGGAGAGGGAGTTAGGTAAAGGGATAATAGTTTGATATGGCAGAGAGAGAGCCAGGTGAAGGTGTGACAGTGTTAACTAAAGCATCATTAAAATTCAGCATGGACTGGGCCTGTTAACTTCCATTTCAAAGCCACATAATGGACGGCTGCAGAGATTGGTGTGAGTGTGTTTGTGTGTGTGTTAATCTACCAGAAGAAGAAGAAGAAGAAGAGAGGCACTTTATTAATCCCAGAGGGAAGATTACATTTTTTCACTATGTTATATTTACATAGTACATGATACACACATGATGACGATGATGATGATGAGAGAGAAAATCGACCCAATCAGAGACCCTTTTGGAGCATCTCTTTTGTTCCTAAAATGTAATCAAAACTCAGATTGGAGAGATCACAGAGCTTCCTCCGTCTCTGAAGACAGATACTGAATGTTAAACTTGCCTCAAAAACATGCCAGCAATCATCCAACAAGAAGGGAGGAAATTATTTCTTCCTTTTTTAATTTCATCATCACCTTTGCGAGCGACCATCTGAAATGCAACAAGATGAAAATGTACAAAGAAGGAATAGATTAACCAGCAGCGGCTGTGACAAAATGTGTGTCTTTAATCGATTCGTGTTTTGTCACCACTTACTGATAATCAAGAAATGGATTTAGTTCAATTTTATATTCTTTCATCCTTATGCAGTATCCAAGTCTATAGTTGGACAAGATCTGTCTGGGGCCAAATTACAATAAACCAAAAAATGGCAAATAAATAAAAAATTAACCCTTTGTTGAAGAAATGATTAAATCCATTCTCTCTAAATGTATATATGTATATATATATATATATATATATATGTTTTATTGATAACATTTTTATGTAGACAAATATAAAAAAGTAGTAAGGTGCCGAATAAAAGTATGGCTTTTCCTGAAAAAAATATTATGACTTTGAATTAATTATTTAAAAAATGTTGGCGGGTCCAAAATGAATGCTTTGTTTATCTCTGTGGAAGATATCTGACGTTTGGTTCTCACTTCTAACAAGGCTAGTGAGCCAGTAGTAAATCTCATATCTCGTGGTATCTCTCGGTCGTCAGTTAATGCGGAAAAAATGGATAAATGGCTGAGATTGACGGTAAGTCAACTTGCGCCAACAACCACGTGGATTTTTGTTTAGGTTGAGATCAGCGTCATCAACGCGTCATCAGTTACACTGTGCATGTCTTAAAGCCTGTAGTGTTAATGCACTGGCTGAACGGTGTAATTAAAAAAAGTTCCTGAAGCCGGATCATGATCCGGATTGCCACATTGTGCCACTCACCACCAAAAAATTTCATTCAAATCCATTGCGGACTTTTGGAGTAATCCTCCAAACAGACAAACCAACAAACAAAATATAATCTCCTTCGTAGGCCTTCAGCCTTGGCAGAGGTAAAAAAAACTTGTAAAGTTAAAATAATCATAAGCAAGTAAGACCAGGAGATTCAGTTGAAATTGACAAAAAGCTTGTAACAGGACCGTTGAGCTAAGAATTTCCAACTCCATTGCTCAAATATAAAAACCATGGTTATTTTCAGGTTATTGTCCTGCCCACTGAGTGCAGTCTGGTGTCCAGACAGGGTCAGATCTCAAGTTCTTTCATACAGACACAATGAATGCCTTGCTCGTGGGCTCATCTGCAGCTCATCGGAGGATTAAATGACTAAGATTTGACCTTGATAAACGTGAGAGGGAAAGAGAAAGGGAAGAAATGTCGTACAATCTCCCTGAGGAGCTCCATTCACCATCTGAACACACAGCTCCAGTGTCCCGTCTGCTCACTCTTTTATTTCCACACAGACACCTGGAAGGCTGATGTGTCGGACAAAACAACCTTTGTTCCTCTCCTCCTGTCTCCTCTCTTTCTCTGTTGCTCTGTCATTCTGCCCATGCTGGAATACGTTACATGAAAGTTGGCTGTATATTCTGAATATTTCTCTTCTCTACATTCCCTCTCACTGTCTGTCTCCTCTTATTACCTCGCTCCCTGTCCTCCATCACTGTAACTCTCTCTGCCGCTGCTGCTTGCTCTCAGTTGAAATCCATTACTGTATCTGACAGCTGAATGTCTCTGTCATCTCTTTGAGGTTGGTTGTATCATGATTGGAGCTGTAGTAGGAAGAGTTTTCAGCCAGCCACCTACAGTACAAAAAATAGCCATCATTCATATGTTTAGATGAGAAAAAAAAATGATCTTGACAGGTTTTTGAACATCTCCATTTGTAACATTTTATTGCCATTGTCTGATGATCACCACAGGCACACATACATTTCCAAAGGTACACTGAACTAATTAATTGACTTAAATTTACGTAATCTGTCTCTCTAACAAATAAAATATGTCACTGCCAGGGTCTGAGATTAGCACCTGCCACCCACTAAAGGCGGGTAATTTGTTGGCAGTGGTTCCTAGTTGTCCGATTCTTTGGCATCTCATGCCTCCGTGTCTATCGATTCGTCTTATTGATGCTTTCAGACAGTAACGCATGCACAATGAGGCATAGGCCTATGCACGCAGTATCATGTTTCAGTTCGTTTGGGACCGGAGCCACGGGGAAGAGAAAAAAAGCGCTCAACAGTGTGGCACTACTAAACCTGAGGGGATGCACCCTATTTGTTTTTCGTTGTTAACTGTTTTTCGTTGTTTTCAATGACAATGACAATAAAGTCTCTATTCTATTCTATTCTATTCTATTTTTCCATGAAAATGCAACACTGTGAACAACAAATCCATGTTGAAATCGTCAGGAGAGTTAGTAACGTAGCAGCCAATGGGCAGCACAATCCTGCTTGGTTAAATAACGGAGCTACTAACATTAACGGAGGTGCCATTGAGTTATTATTATGAGGCGTTCAAGCTCTGCTCAGTAAAATGACCATTGGGTGAAGGTAAATTACAACGTCATCATGATTTGTTCAAATGTAATCTCGTAAAATGTTGTTTTGGCAAGAAACTTGAATAAATCTAGTTGTTTTAAGCAGATGTGTTCACAGCAATATAAAATGGATAATAGAGAAGGAATTATGATCTGATTAACTTCCTAACACTAGCTCTAAGCAGCTTAGAATACATCATTAGAACTACTGATGCCAAGATTTTTTTTTAATCAAAGCAAATATTTAAATGATCACAATCATTTGAATTGTGTGTTTTTATACAAATAACCACCATACTGTAGATGACAACAGCAAAGTACAGCAGTACTGTCTGCAGTATCCTCCCACCCCCAAAAAATAAAGCTCTGGAAACACTGTCATTTACCATGCATATGTTTTTCATGTAAAATATATTGAACAATGAATGACTTGATCTAAAATGTTATTCCTCCATTTAGCGCAGAGATTTCAAAAGTAGCAGATAAAACTTCTGAGTGGTGGACAAAAAAAATACTTACCTGCCACAGTGGCACGCAGTGAGAAAAGTTCATTTCAGATCCTGGTCACAGCACAGGGGTATGGATATGCTAAAAAATCTGTCCGCACACTTTCTGAGGCTTTGAAATGTTTGTTTTCATCTGGGGACACATGACCTTGAGAAAATAAAAGAAAATGATTTGGATTGTTAAACCACTACTACTGAAGACAGGACTGAGCCACAAGATTAGATAATAATGCTGGAGTTGTCGTAAAGGAGAAATCTGGTTTAATACAACTTGGGACTTTTTATTGTAGTGTTAGGGGTGTAACAATGCAGCATTATCGATGCAAAGTGAACACATCGATACATATCATCATCTTTAAGATTTGCCTTTATTTTGAAATTCCCATGGTAGGTCCATTTCAGTCCAAGCCACCTCAATCCTAAACATCCAAACAGTGCTGGCATTGTTAGCAAGCGCCGTTAGCGAGCGCCGTTAGCAAGCAGTGCTAGTGGTGTTAGCAGGCAGTGCTTGCTTTAGCGAGTGTGCAGTCGGCCGAGAGACAGCGTGTGTGTGACGGTGAGTAGCTGTAACGTTCTAGCTGTGAACGTAGCAGTGCAGTGTGCGTAAGTCACAGTTTGTCGGTGAATAAATGCTACAGCTCCTCAAGACCCAAACCAAGTTCCTGCGACTTGCTCGCTACCTGCTGGTAAAGTGAAGGGGGTTAGCCCTGAAGTAAGCCCTGAAGTTAGCCCTGAAGTTAGCAATGTCAGCTCAGGCTCAGTTAAAGTGGGCTGACCTTTAAGGTGGACCAGCTGTTCTCATTTTATTGACAAGCCACTCACCAGCATTGACCAGCAACCAGATCTCCATTCAACAGGAGATCTATTTTTATTCTTATTAAAAATAATAGATTGTTTTTCATTTAAATGTCTGGAAGAGCCCAGTAATAAATTGTCAAATTATATTTTAGTTATTTATTGTGAGTTGATATAAATGTAACTGATTGTGTTAAATGGGCATAATGATATTGTCCTAATATCAATCGCAGGCATCTGAATTGAATCAAATTGAAATCATGTTGTGTCAGACTTTGTGCTGTCTGCAAATATTGTATTGTTGCCGAAGGAATCAATATAAATGAAAATTGTATCGTGATGAAACTGGTGATTTACACCCCTACTGACCATCATCTCTATCAGTGATGATACCGTTGTACTCAAGTCATTGCTGAAATTTGGGAGCACGGTGACATTTCCACAACAAAGCCAGCAGTTTGTCCAGATTATCTAGTCCTCTTTGTTACTTATCACTTTATTAAACTGTGATTTATGTTTAGTTTGGAGAATTATTTTAATGTTTGGCATTGTGACTGTTCATGTTTCCTGCTCCATCAAGTTCTTTTCAGCACTGATGTAACGTTTCCACATCTCAGTACTTAACTTAGTAAATACAATGTTATTATAACTGAGACAAATGATGGAATACATAATAAAAATAAGATTATAGGACTGATTTTTTTCCCCTTAAAGGTCAAATTTCAGTTTTAGTGATGTGTACTTTAAAACTAAAATTGTAAATTGCAGAAATATTTCAAATTACTAAAACGTATTCACGCAGAGGGAACAACCCTTGGGGAGGCCTGGGGAGGTCTGGGGCCCCAGGACAGTTGTGGTCTTTTATGACATTTTAGTCCTCAGTTTAAGAAGTAATGTTTTACTTTAAGAGAATATCTCAAGGATGTTACTTTGGAATCATTTTAACCATTCTTGAATTTAATTAAAAATACGTATTTGAATTTGGATTGTATTCATACACTTTCTATGTACCCCACAATTTTCTTAATCAGTGGAAATATCTGAAAATAGCCGTAATACCAGGTACGCTTCTATCAACACGTCTTTCAGCTTTCAGCGCCAAACCAGCCTCAGCAATTAACACGCTTTCCTTCAGTTACCTCAAAAGCGATTTGGTTTCTTTTGTCACATATCAGCCTTTGGATGGAGCTGAAACGAAAGGATTGGATTTAGTTTACAAGGATGTCTTTGTGTGTTTTGGATTAGCATATTTTAGGAAGGTCAAGGCTAAAGAGGACGTATGAAAGGCCGGATTCCTACTTTGTTTCATCAAAGGTCAGTAAACAGGATGTGATGACGAACTGCCTGGACCTGACCTCTGATATTAGGGATGAGATTAGGCATTAAAAACACAAACACACACAACAATCATTAACTCTTATTAGCTGCATCACTAAAAGCTGTACACACCAATAGCAGGTCTGGGCTTTGTGCCATACAGCCTCTATAAACCTGCGACACACTGGCTGATATTTAGGATTTACAGCAGGAACTCACCTCTCAAAGGAAACAAATTGCCAGCCTGAAGATGTGAGGAGGCAAAGCGGCCACAAACCAGATAATTGTTGTGTGTTAGCGAGGGCTCAGAGAGGACATTGATGGGAGTCGAGGCGTTGATAATTCTTTCAGGTACGAGGCTTTAGTTCGCTGTGATCTCAGTATTTTTATCTTCCTCATTCATATTCCAGACGAGACGCTCAGACTGTGTCAAATGGGTGATAATTACACAGAGCTGAGAGAGTCTCACATATACAGCCAATGTGATGTGACTGGGCCCAGTCCAGCTCTGCTGATGGGAAGAGTGGTCGGACACCAACGGACCACAATCCTCTGTTTCATTACAGACTGCTTTTGGCTAGGTTCAGATGAAGCCGTGAGCTTATGATCTCTGTGACTTGGTAAAGTTCATCAGATACGATGGGGAGGATCAACTTTAATTTTCTGTTGATGAAGCTCAGTTGACCCCTATCTTTTCATTAGTGTATAATCACCTGAAACGAAGAATCATTGGGTTTTCATTAGCTTAGAATGAGCCCATCATATCTCCATAGGGAGCGGGTCCTCTTCACGGAGTCCTCCATGTTGCTCCTTCATATTTCTACAGTAGCTCAGAACGGACAAACTAAACTCTGGCTCTAGAGAGAGACTTTCATGTTTTTACGTTACCTGAAGGTCACCATAGTTCTCCGACACGCTTGTGAAACTGCGATAACGTGAGCAACAGAGTGTAATACCGTGGTACTGCCAGTTGCTGTCTGACTTCCGTTGCTCCTAAAGTAGTATTATTATGGTATGGATGGCCTCTGAGCGAGGCTTTACCCCGCTTTCAGTCTTTATGTTAATCTAAGCTAACCTGTTAAGCTAAAGTCTGATGCATTCACACAAAAACAAGTTTTTTTCTTTTGCCAGCTGTTCTTCTTGCATTTGGCAGCTTGAACTGTGTTAATTTTAGTCTGGACTATGTGTTTAACTTCTCTGATTTGTCTAATATTATAGTTTGCTCTTGGTTTGTAAAATGTCGCTCTGCTGACAGGAGACTTGTTCATGCTGTGATTGGTCAGATGCTGCAAACACCGCCCCTTTCATGTGAACGCGCTCACAGCCAGATGGAGTTGATTTACTGAGTTGATAACCACTGTTGTAGGAACGCTTAGCGGGATCGTGGTTGTTAGGGTTAGTTAGGCCAGACAAGTTACCCTGGATATGTTGGATTGGCTTCGTAGTACAGGCACCAGCTTTATACTGAATGGACAGATGTGAAAGTTGTATCAATCCTCTCATTTAACTCTTGGCAAAGAAAGCAAATACACTAATTGCCCAAAATTATGAACTATTCCTTTAATCTAGTTAATCCTCATCCCCAAAGCGTGTGTTTTCTTGTAAAAGTGAAACTTTTTGAAAATCTATTGTTACTAGAAGTGCACTCGGAGAGCGTAGACCTCTGCCAGTGCAGGTTTCATGTACGTCGCTGCCCCCCTGTGGTTGCCTGTGGTGTTAATGCACAGGCTGAGCTGAGTTAGTAAAAAAGATTCCCTAAGCCGGATCATGATCCGGATCGCAACCAAAATCTAATGGATTGTTCATTGTGCCACACCACACCCCTCCAAAAAATGTCATTCAAATCCATTGCAGACTTTTGGAGTAATCCTCCAAACGGACAAACAAACCAACAAACCAACAAACCAACAAACGCCGGTGAAAACATAACCTCCTTCCTAGGCCTTTCGCTTTGGCGGAGGTAATAATGAAGCATGAATGTAACCTCACTTTTGTCTTCAGGTTGCCGTCCTTCATACGAGCCAGAATAGAAAGCTGGACAGACAGAGCAACAGTTAAGAGCCAGTGACAAGCTGCTGAAAATGAAGAAACCAAATCTTTATTCCAGCCTTTCCTTCACTTCTTTGCCTACTTTCTATGTTTTGTTTTCTGAGTTGCACGTCGAGAGGACTCAGAGAGGACTCAGAGTTTAACTTAATAATTCTGAATTTAGAGCTTTACAAACTTACGCGTTCGTTAATTCATTCTCTATTTAATTCAACGTGGCACAGTGTTTATTTCCAAGAGGCCCTGGGTTCATAAGAGGCCAGAGTTAATTTCAAAATCACTTAAATGACTTTCTAATCACTGTAAACAGCATTCATTTAATCACAATTATGATTCTGAACTGCTGAATGTCAACACAACAGTGTCAGCTTTCATTTCAATATTTATTCATTACATAAAGAATACTGATGATGTAGTGTGAGATTGTTTTTTCTTCTCTTTTGTCGGGTCAGGGCATTAATTAATTCTACCGTGACAAAAAGGGAGTATTAAGCATCTAATTGGTCTTGGCAGAACATAAATGAGTGTAACTATGAATAAATGACCTGCTGAATCACAGCTGCTATTTAACACCTTTGAG
>CAKAOH010037460.1:0-11154 GCA_916701665.1 Sebastiscus tertius | reverse complement strand
TATATACTGTTTCATTAATAAACACAGGGTTATAGGATTAATACTTTTATCATTGTTTATCACATTTTTATATAGTTAAAGAGGGATTACTTCTACACCAGCCACTGATGAAGAAACATGTAAAACTAGAGGGGCATTTAGAGAGCGTAGAGCTCCGCCAAAGCCAAATCTGGCAATATCAACGCAAATGAAAAATAATTGTGTATTTGTCCCGTGATTCCATCTTGTCAGGTTTCAAGTAATGGCGGCTCCAGAAGAGGTTAGCATAGATGCTGCAATAGCATCAGTTATAAGAACTGGAGAGGATTTCTTCATTGAAAGAAGAGCAAAGAACGGCACTGAAGGCTTTTCTCAATAGAAAATGTTTTCGCTCTTCTCTCGACTGACTTCGGCAAGAGTTTGATTGACAGATGGTTCATCCAATCACCTGCCATGTATTTTTTGAAAGTGCCTGTCCTTTTCCAAACAGTTTCCAATGACGGCTTCTCAGATGGTTCTGTGTAAACCAACCACATGGTGGATCAGGTTCGACCCTTCCACCATGTTACATGAAAAATGGGTCAGTAGTTTTTACGTAATCTTGCTAACAAACAAACAAACAAACAAACAAACCAAAACCATAATAGCGAGTCAGACTGATTCTCACCTCTCTTCAGTTTGATGAATTATTCAGGCCCACCTTTTCCTCTCGTGCTTCCGTCTTAATTTCATAAACCCGGTGGTACATCTGATCTCTCTCTCTTGTTCAGCAGTACACCTGGCTCAGTTGAAGTTTTAATCTCTCCTCTCAGCAGTGTTCATTATGTGTGTAATTGTCCTGTTTCTTTAGTGGCTGACTTTGCCTGCAGCTCAGAGAGCAGAACAGAGCTGCAGCCGGGTTGTTAATGACGCCAGAGAAGAGCCACAGAGTCAGACTGAAGGTTCAGGAGACCCACTGACTCACTACTGTCAGCTGCTTCATTGACATCATGACATCAACCATAATAGACCGGGGTGGAAACAGATGTTTAGGTATTCTGTTTCACGTTGCCCTCCTGGGGCATGCATGAGCACCAATGCATGAACTTATATTCCAATTAAACAAATCCATTCTGATCCAACCGAAGCTGTGCACATCATGCTTTGCATAAACAGAAACCAGGGCTGTCAGTCGATTAAAATATTTCATTCCGATTATTCGCATGATTGTCTGTAGTTAATCGCAATTAATCGCAAATGAATCATACATTTTTTTATCTGTTCAAAATGTACCTTAAATGGAGATTTGCCCGGTATTTGTGAGTGGGCAAATATGGTTGCCTTATGCAAATGTAAGTATATATTATTACTGGAAATCAATTACCAACACAAAGCAATGACAGATATTGTCCAGACAGGCAACAACAGCTGTCAGTGTGTCAGTGTGCTGACTTGACTATGACTTGCCCCAAACTGCATGTGATTATCATAAAGTGGGCATGTCTGTAAAGGGGAGACTCATGGGTACCCACATGGAGCGTTATTCATCCTCCTTCAGGACAAGCTAGTATGACATGCCTGGTATCAATGGATTCATCAGGAGTTTTAGTTTCATATGATACCAGTAGCTTCACTCCAGCTTAAGAACTGAGCCCGTGACAACCTAACAACCACAGGATGCTTTAATGCTTTAAAGAAATTAGTGCCATTAAAACGAATTTGAATTAACAGGTTATCGCGTTAACTTTGACAGCACTAATAGAAACATAGAGATCACTTGTCACAGCCATGGTCATTATGTTGTATCCACATGCTGTTGGTAATTATTATTATTTTATTTAATATTATATTATATAATATATTGTTTTACATAAGTTTTATAGCATTTACCATCAGAATTGTGCTCCTATCATGGTAGAAGTCTGGGTGAAGCTGTTTGAGGAAAGCAGCGAAACCACAACCGCAGTCCTCATCTTTCCACTGCACACCGACTATTCCCCCTCTCTCTCTCTTTACTTCTGTCTCTGGTTACCTCCAGTTTATCATTTCCTGTAGTTTAGTATTACCCAGAGTCTTTCCTTGCTGTTTCAAAGGTTGGGTGTGAAGAAACCCTACTGGAGCGGTATTCAACTGCTATACAAATAAACCCGACTTGATCTGGAAGAGAGAGAGAACATGGTGTTGCTGCAGGTGGAGAGAAACCCTTCACATCATATTAGCAGCCAGTTCAGCTCTGCTTTCACTCCTCATCTGGGATTCTCACCTTTCCCCGCGCTCCGTTTAACGTCATCAAATCATTAATCAAGCCGGCATCAAATCATCTACACAGAGCCCAGTGTGTGTGTGTGTGTGTGTGTGTGTGTGTGTGTGTGTGTGTGTGTGTGTATGCTCTAACCTGCAGCTCTGAACTTATAAAAAGGTCTCCATGTTGAGCTCAGTTTTTAAACACAGAACATCGACTTCTCTATACTGACAGGTGGCTGAAGATAATATTTGGATTCATGATGCAATGGCACTGAACCGTAATGCTGGTGGCAATTTATGGCCTATGTCTTCAAAAGTGCTTCATTCTTTGCAAGATTTTTGGATTTCTTTCCACTTGAGTCTAACCCTCTATTATGGCTTTACACTGTCATTTTTTTTTGCAATTGCCAAGACACAAACACTGGTACTAGTGGCAAAAGTATTAAAAGCACTAACTCATCTACAGTATTGAGCAGGTATGCTAAACAATAAGCACATTAGCTGCTTTACACGAACACTTTGAGATTCTAAAACACACTTTAGGCAAATAACTACACTCAGTTATCTACATTAGACAAATCATTCAAAACTGAAAGCCTGTGTGTGTTGTTTGCTAAACACTGCCATTGAAATAATCACACTCAATTATCAATCACCTGCACCCAGAATGCACCTGTGAAAAAAATCTGTAACCAATTAGATCGCTTTGAAATCAGAGCTTGAACGCTATAAAATAGGATTCAAGTTTTCTTTTTGGTGTGCACAACAATGGAGGCCAATTTTAGGACTGTGATTGCAATATACTGTATTTTGTTTACAATACAATAACTATGTTCATGTCATCATCAGTTTAAGTAATTGTGTCTGATACCATGAAGAGTATATGAGTATTGAGAATAAACAAATGTGTTTGTTTTCCCATTGCATTTATGTTATAGTATATTTACAGAATGCTACAAATGAAAGTACCAAAGACTCTAGATAATAGTTTTATGCTGTTGGCATGTAGAAAGAGCTATTGTTTTGCTGTTTGTGTGTAAAGTTGTGATGCAAAAATACCACTTTTAGAAGAATCTGTATAGTTTTGAGTGAAGTGTTTGCTTTTGCAACAGATGTAAGATATTTTGTTTTGTATGTTTTTGTTTTTTGTGTGTAGAGTTTCGACAAAGAGGGCCTTTGTTTTAGAAATTGTTTTAGGAATTGCAAGAAGTACACACGTAAGAAATGATTTCACTATCGTATACATATATACAATAGATATTTTAAATCGTACCATGTAAATTAAAATGCATACAAAATGTGCTCTTTATCCTAGAAATTACACTACATGACAAAGGATTGATCACTGACCACGGAGGTTCCTTTCCCCATTAAACAAATCACTCAGTCAGCCAGTTTAGAGATATTATAGGTCCAATAATAGTGAAGAAAAAATCTATAGACCTACAGAACTGTATGTCTCATCCAATTTAGATTAATACCTACCAATCAATTTGTTCAGTTCCTTAAGAAATGGTTTACGTAGTCGTACCGGAAGCAACTGAAATAGGAACAAATATTATGACGTAATGTAAGCGTTTGTAAGTCCATCGTTAAATCACTACATACACCATCTATTTTATTTATATTCATATATATTGGGTAACCCAAAATGTGTAAAATACATGGCAACAGGTTCTTGAACTATATTAAAAGTAAAAGCATCTGCTATATTTTGCTATGTGTGTATATTCTGATATGTCAACGTTCATATAAAGTACTCTATAGATTTGTGATCCTCAAATATCAGGCAGAAAAAAATTAAATGTTCCAGACCAACACTTGAAGAAGGTCATCTACTGAATAAAATAATAGAACTTGATATGCCTTTTTCACAGCAGATATTTGACACGTCATTGCAGGAAAACAACAGGTGTAATTTATAACATTAATAATGGATGCATTCCATTTAGTGTTAACTGTACGAGGGCCCTATGTGCTTTACACAGATGTCGTTTTTGACGGGCTAGGGTTGCTTAAAAACAAATGGAACTTGGCACACTCATTAAAAGTGCTAAAATGTGTTAACGGATATTGTTCTTGTGGTTGGGCGTGGCAAAATGTCAATGAAGCAGCCCTCGCAGTACGTTTCACATAGATGTACGAAATTTGACAGGCCAATCTGCCCCAAACTTGACCTACTTCATAGCAGTCCAGGCCTGAGGACATCTCATGATATGTGCATGCTGGCTCACTAGTATGGCCTCCCGGGATGCTTAAATTAAATGGAGCCATCATTAATGTTATTAGTTCCATCTGTGTTTTCTCAGTAAGTACAAGTCAAAATAACTGCCGTGAAAAAAAGTTGATTTTACGACAATTCATCTTCTTAAATGCAAAATATAATTCTGTAGTTTGAGGGATTGTGGAGTCATATCTATAAACTATTCAGACACTTAACAAGTCTAAGGAGTTGACAGAAATCCACTGCGTTGATTGTTAAGCAAACTTTGCCAACTTGTTTTCTTTTTAATGATGACACTAAGTCCACATTTCCAAATACCACAAACAGTCATCTGTCTGCATGATAATTAACTGGAGAGGAAAAAGCAGGACAAGCCATGTATTAATGTGAACATTTCACAACATGACAGCTGGCTACCAGAGCTGATTCAGGAGGGAAATGAGAAATGGTTTGTCTGCTCCTCACAGCCTGGAGCCGGTTTCTATGTAGAAAGTGCTGCCCTTCAACAGACCACACACACATTCTGCCAACATGACAGTAAACCAGAGCTCAGGCTGAAAACATCTGTCAGCACAGCAACAAACAAACTCCCTCTCACTCCCTTTCAGCACGTTTCAGTGTCATCTCTGACTGGTTAATGTAACGGGCAAGAGAGATGCTAAAATGCAAGATAATTATAAGCTTTGGTGTAATAATGGACACATAGTCTCCAGCTGCTGACACAACCCAGTCACTGGAAAAAATGGTGGCATTGTACGTTTCTGCAAAACCACAAGATATGTTGATTGTGTATAAAATATGGACGTAGTCTCCGCGATGTCACCTATAGGTTTCTACAGAGCCGTTCTGAAACTCCAAGTGGGCAGCTCCCGCCATCGCTATCTTGGCAGTGACAACACAACTTAACTCACGGATAATCTAAAAATGGGCAAAGAGGTGGATCATCGATGGAGCTGAGGCGGTGCCTGGGTGACGCAGCAGAGGAGACAGCTAACAGCTAGTGACTTGGTACGGCACCCACTGAAACCAGAAGTCAACGTTGATGTATTAGTCCCGTAATTTACATACTTAAGTAACGCCATTTCTGGTGTTGTTTTAAGCCAAACCACGACCTTTTCCTAAACCTAACTAGGTAGTTTTGTTGCCTAAACCTGAGGAAGTTGTTTCCTGTAAAGACGGAAGTTTATTTTGAAAAGACTGTGTGTAACGAGTGAAAATTGACACTTGTTGCTGGACATTTGTAAGAAAACTAATGAAAAAGGAGGAATAACTTTTTTGTAAAGTATTATACAAACTGCTGTATGAGAATACATTGGTTGTACTACGTCACTTGCTCTGACCAAATGAAAAAATGGGTAACACTTCATGTTACAGGTTCACAGATTTCATGGTAATTAGATGATAATTAGCAAGTAACCTATTTGAAATTTCTTTGGAATTACTTCGAAAGTACCCCAATATTTGCCTCAAAATTTATTGAAAATAACTTTATTATAAACATTAATAAAACGTTGAAATAGGGCCCTTAGGCTTCATCGGAGGTGGAAACTAAAACTAATAGAAGACACTTCTGATCAGTCACAAATCTCACCATTGTGTGACTTATTGTCTACACAAATGTAACCTGCTATATGTTATGATTCAGGGAGGTATTTGCTAATTATTATCTATTTATCAGCAGACATGGAAACAAAGCATATTAATTAATGTTGTATTCTTTTCCTGGAAATGTATTAAATAAATTACCAGCTATTGATAGCTGAATATAATAATGTTTATAATAAAGTCATTTTTTATAAATTTTGAGGTAAATATTGGGGTAATTTGGCAGTAATTCCAAAGAAATTTCATATCGGTTACTTGCTAATTATCACCTAATTACCATGGAATTTGCGGACATGTAAAATGAAGTGTTTCTAAAAAAATTCCTCATTCGACCTATCCGCGGTTTGTAGAAACCTACAATGCCAACATTTTTTCCTGGCACTGGGCTGGCTGACATCACTCTACACACCGTCATGGCCTGTTAAATGGAAATGTAATAAAATATTTGTAATAAAGGAATGTTACACCTCATCTTCATTTTCAGCTCAGTTTGTTTCAACCTGCAGAATTCACAAAAAAACAAAACAACCACTGTGCCCCTTTAATCTACAAGGAGATGATGAAGATGTTCAAAACTTTTCCTAATCAGACTTAAAGGTCCCATTTCGTGCTCATTTTCAGATTCATACTTGTATTTTGTGTTTCTACTAGAACATGTTTACATGCTGTTATGTTAAAAAAAAAACTTTATTTCCCTCATACTGTCGGCCTGAATATGCCTGTATTTACCCTCTGTCTGAAATGCTCCAGTTTAGCGCATTTTAACGGAATTGCGACCAAATTGCAGCAGAATTGTGTTGCTAGGCAACAGTTTGGGTCCATGTGTACTTCCTGTCAGCTGATGACATTCACATACACTGCAACCAGGAATAAACTGGGACACATTTAGAATGTTTACATTTAAATCTGTGTAAAGGGTCTAAATATTGTATATTTGTGACATCACAAATGGACAGAAATCCTGACAGCTTGTTTCAAATGCAGAGTTTCTGAATACGGGCTGTATGTATTTCCCTGTGGATTGAGCGTTTTGATACTTTCACAGTATTTATATAGGACTTAAGCCTGCGTTATAATAAAAAAACATGAAAATCTAATTTTTTTATAATATGGGACCTTTAAGAAGTCAGAATCTAAAAATAATTAAATATATACAACTAAATCTGAAGCAGTTACCCAGAACCTCTGAGTATCTCTCAGTCAGTAAGTGCAGATTTTTGTTTCTAAAATGTAATCAAAGTTCTGTTTGAAGCCTCCTCTGTCTCTGAAGACAGCCACTGAATGTTAAACTGTCTCCAAAACGCACACCAGCAACCATTCAACAAGGAGGAGGATGAAGGAAATAATCGCAATTACAACCGGGAACAAATTCAAGTGTCCCTTTTTTAAAGTTTCCTTATCATCTTATGAGTGACCATCTGATATTCAACAAGATGAACATTCACAAAGGAAGAGAAAGAATGCATTAACCAGGCTGTTAACAATGTGGCTGTGACAAAATGCTCCTCTATAATCTGCTCTGGCTTTGTCACCACATCCTATTAGTGAGGAAATGGACATAAATGGTCCAATTAGAGTGCTTTATGTGGCATTTAACTCTTTAATGTCTGTGTTGGGTGGAGAACAAAGTGTCTGAGTGCCTCTGCAGCATTTAAAATAGAAGTCGTTTACATTAAAGTAAATTATCTGATGAACATTATCAGAACAAAATGGCAACGATGTCAAACCAAATATCTTTGTTTTTATTGTTGTTGTTTATACGTTTAACTTGTCACACAAAAGGCATGTACAGATACAGAATCAGCTCTAAAATAGCTTGATAACTCACAGTGGATTGTGTCAAGTCAATTTTGTTTGTATAGCCCAAAATCACAAATCACAAATTGGCCTCGGGGGGCTTTACAATCTGTACAGTCCTTGACAGTACAATCCTTTACAGTACGACCCTCCCATCAGATAAGGAAAAACTGAACCAAAAAAAACCTTTTAACAGGGAGAAAAAATGTTAGAAACCTCAGGAAGAGCAACAGAGGAGGGATCCCCCTTCCAGGATGGACAGACGTGCAACAGATGTTGTGTGTACAGAGTAACAACATGATGAAAATACAACATAGACAATCCATATGACAAAAAATAATATGTATAATGTGAATATAAGTGAAAAAGTGGAACCAGGAGGATGTCAAGCAGCTTTCAGCGTCGCCAAACAAATAGAGCCATAGCAACACAACCTCCTCTCCACGCGATATAGGTAGAACCAGAGCAACATGACCTCCTCTCCACGCCAGATAGGTAGAACCAGAGCAACATGACCTCCTCTCCACGCCAGATAGGTAGAACCAGAGCAACATGACCTCCTCTCCACGCCAGATAGGTAGAGCCAGAGCAACACGACCTCCTCTCCACCATGAACCTAGAGAGAGAACCATATTTTTGTTTTTAATTCACAGTTGCTTAGTAATATAAACACATGAACAGGACACATTATACCATCAGTGGGCGGTTGTGGCTCAGAGGATAGAGCAGGTTGTCCACCAATCGGAAGGTCGGTGGTTCGATGTAAAGCGCTTTGAGTGGTTGAAAGACTAGAAAAGCGCTATATAAATACAAGTCCATTTGCCATCATCCTTTTTAATGTCCATGTCAATTCTTTTGTGTTTATTGTGAATCTGATTTCAAAAGGAATGAATAAATGAAGAATACAAAATCTCATGCACACTGCAGCCACTGATAAACGCATTTATGACTGTGGGTAAACATATCTCAGTTGTGTTCACGCGGACACAATGACTGCCCTGCTCCTGGGTTCATCAGCGGCTCATCAAAGGATTAGATGACTGAGATTCAGGAGTAGATTTGTGTGCATAATCTCCCCGAGGAGCTCCATTCACCATCTGAACACACAGCTCCAGTGTCCCGTCTGCTCACTCTTTTATTTCCACACAGACACCTGTGAAGGCTGATGTGTCGGACAAAACAACCTTTATTCCTGTCTCCTCTCTTTCTCTATTGCTCTCTCATTCTGCCCATGCTGGAATACGTTACGTGAACGTTGGCTCTTTTTTTAGTCTCATATCTTTGTCTCGCCTTCTCTTATTACCTGCCTTACCTCTCTCATTCTATCTTGGTTGAAACACATTACTGACAGCAATTTGGATGCACTGAAAGTCTTTGTGTTGTCTCTCTGTGGTTGTTGTAGCTCTGATTGGGCTGTAGTAACCTCATCAGGAGGAGTTGACATGCACCTTGACACACACACACACACACACACACACACACACACACATACATACACACAAAACATCATTCATGAATCATGAATCAAAAATAACAGTCTAACGCAATGCAAATGTATTAAGGGGGGGAACTTTAGTTGTGTGGCTACATGGCATACTCCTCACGCAATTTAAAGGATTATAATTATCGCTCACAACCTGTAATAAACTTTTTGATGTAATAAAATACTAATAATGTCAATAAATAATGTAGAAACTAGAGCTGTCAAAGTTAATGCAATGATAACACGTTAACGCCACTCATTTCTTTACCAAATTAATGCAACTTGCAATTTTTAGATTGGCTCAGTTTTACAGCTAAGAGTGAAGATACTCGTATCATATGAAACTAGAAAATCGAATGAATCAATTAGTACCAACCATGTCATACTAGCTTGTCATGAAAGAGGCTAACTTCATGGCCAAAAAATGGGTTCTATGGGTACCCACGAGTCTCCCCTTTACAGACATGCCCACTTTATGATCATCACATGCAGTTTGGGGCAAGTCATAGTCAAGTCAGCACACTGACACACTGACAGCTGTTGTTGCCTGTTGGGCTGCAGTTTGCCATGTTATGATTGGAGCATATTGTTTTATGCTAAATGTAGTACCTGTGAGGGTTTCTGGACAATATCTGTCATTGATTTGTGTTGTTCATTGATGTCCAATAATACTTGACGAATCTCCCTTTAAGGTACATTTTGAACAGATAAAAAAAGTGTGATTAATTTTCGATTAATTGTGATTAAATATATTAATCGATTGACAGCCCTAGTAGCTCATGTCTCATGTTCCCTCTTTGAAATAATGTTTAAGAAAATATTTTTAAGAAACTGTATACATCATCTATGGACAAATAGATCTGATGACTACCAAGTAGCACTTCCTCTCTCATTCACCTTCCATTTAAATGAACATGTGTACATGTGGAATGAAGGAACCAACTTCTGCAAGTATTTGTGTAGACACTCATGCACTTTCATTAAAGCCAGTGTGACTGATTAATCAGGTGGATATAATATGACCTGCTAATTAATATGGTCGGCCACAGAAACAGAAACAGTTTTGTCTTGTTGCATCTTGTTTTAGAAAATGAAGGAAGGAGGAGAAAGAAGGAGTCGCTCGCAGTGTTATATCATTCTTTTCATTGATTCTTTAAAGGGGCTGTTTGTAACTTCTTACACGTATAAATCATTGCGGGTCGGTGTCCCATTCGCTCTCGCGTGTGGCTACGCTGTTCAGACTCAGACTCCAACACAAACTACAGTGAAGCACCAAAACCTCTTGGTTGTATCTAGTGAAGCCCGTCTGTTAAACAGTGTTGGCCGCGGTTGGAGGACGCGGAGGAGACCGTAGCTTTGGTCTCCAGGACCGGAGTCTCTGCTGTACTCTGCTCCTCTGCTTGCCTTCACTCACACACCGCGCTCGTTCTCGCTCAGTTCACTCCACCTCAAGTGCATGCGCGCACACTCCACACTGCAGAAGAGTTAGTAGCTCTGAGAATATCTAGTGAATGTACAGTGGACGTTTGTGCAGAAATAACTGCTGCAGCTCCTCCAGATCAACAGAGGTTTCCCGTGTCTTGTGAAGTGACGGGGCTCCGCAGAGAGAAACGTTATCGTCTCCAACCAAAACTCCGGTGTCTCCCCTGTTCCCTCCGGCCGCGGTCGGGAGGCTGAGGCAGGAAAAGCCAACACTAGGATCAGCATTGATTCATGGAGAGACCTTTGTCTGGTCAGCTAACATTACTGCCAAGCAGCTGAGATATAGAGTGATATTGTGCTTTTAGCTGACGTGTGTCTCCTCACTGTGTTGAGCGATGCTCCTTCATGTCTATGTAGAGCG
>CAKAOH010037459.1:19079-86768 GCA_916701665.1 Sebastiscus tertius | reverse complement strand
GTGTATTTTGTTTTCGCTTCGTACATATACTCTTACTGTAATATATCATGTAAGATATGTATATTTTACTGTTAGGACAATATGGACAATGCCATCTTGCACACTTTGAGGACTTTTGGTGAGGTGAGGGACATATTCACATTACACCGAAGCCACTTGCCCTGAGGCCTCAAGGTTACTGTATGTCAGCTGCCATTTGTTCATTTGATTAACTGAAACTTTGTTAGGGATTATTGCCCCGCTGGCGTACAATATCAACTGTACTGCATTAGTCTGCTGTGTGCGCCATACTTAATGGAAACTTGGAGGTAACTGAGATGTGTGTAAGGTGGTCTGTAGGGGCCAAACAGCCCCCTAACAGGTTAATGTGGCCTGCTAAAAGCCCACAAGCGCCTAAAGCACACACTCACCCGCAGCAGATGAAGAGTAAGCACATCAGCCAGGCGTACGTCCCTGCTTTGTAGGTGACGTTGGTCGTGACCTGGTCCTGGCAGGAGGTGCAGGTCGCACTAGCGATGTTCTGCTGTGCGTCTGGATGGTTGAACGGGGTGTGGGTGTGGTAAACCTTCACATCCGAACCGCCAACTGGACAAGAGGAACAGGAAAGAAAGAGGAGAGACGGACACAAGAGTTAATGAGCCAGTCTGATAATGGTGATGCCTGTGAGCAATGCATGGTGTGTTCAGGTTTACCTGGTATGATATAGGGAGGAGGGTCTTTTCCATTTTCACCCATTGTGCTGCAGAGAGAGAGCATTGACAGAAAAAAGATTGTTACAAATGTTCATCAGCAGTGAAGACGAAATACACTAATAATACCCTATGAAACATAAGATCTTCCTCAGTACTGTAATAATACTTTCACATTTCCCCTCCCGCTCATGAGACAAATATGATGCTGCTTTCTGCGATCAGATGGGGCCAAATCCTGACTGATGCAGCTAAAAACATCCGTCAGAGATCTGATGAAAATGTCATCTCTTCTTGGCACTCATTTATGTCAGCACAGGGTATATGTAGTGCATTGTATGGATGTTTCTTCTCCGTATCACTGATAGGAAACGCCTGGGCAGGACTCTCTCTGGGGTGTCATGGTTGACTCTTTCAAAATGACTTATTGTTCATAATGAAACCAGAGATTCATAAAAACGTTAACTCTTTGGTCAACAAAATGATAAATAAAAATGGAGTAAAACACAAATTAAGTTTGATTAAAGATCAGATTAAAGGTTGAATTAATTCGCATTATTTTCATTTGACACACAAATGACCAAACACTTTGTTGTTATAACTTCACAATTAGGTCGAGGAACACAGTTCTACCCAGTGTTAAGAGAGAACCAAGTGTTTTATTATTATTATTATTATTATTGTAATTAGAGCTTGAAAGTAACTTAATTTTGTGAAATTTTGTACTTCTTGGAGAGAAACACATTTGTTTTGATGGATTCATACTGTACAGTTATCTCATGACTGTAGCACGGTGTAGATTTGAGTAAGTAAGATATAATGCATTACTTAATGATAGGGCTGTCAATCGATTAAAATATTTAATCACGATTAATCGCATGACTGTCCATAATTAATCGTAATTTATTGCAAATTAATCACACATTTTTTATCTGTTCAAGATGTACCTTTTAAGAGAGATTTGTCATGTATTTAATACTCTTGTCAACATGGGAGTGGGAAAATATGCTTGCTTTATGCAAATGTATATATTTATTATTGGAAATCAGTTAACAACACAAAACAATGACAAATATTGTCCAGCTGCTTGTCCTCCCCCGCGGTCACAACAACAAGTGGCCGTGGAAGCTATCGTTAGCCATCCAGCAACACGCTATTTAATAGAGATTAGTCCAGGGTCCAGTGTTAATGTTCACCTGCTCGACATACAAAGAGCTGCTGTGTGACTGGTTGTACTAATAACGAGACCAAAATCCAAGTCTCCAGTTATATTTTAAAATTATACCTGTGAGGAATCGCAAAGGAAAAAGTGTCTGGCGGCGGCGGCGGCCATCAAGAGGGATTTGCGTAACTTGAACGCTTATCGGAGTCAGTCAACCAAACAGACACTGATCTCTCAAGTCAAATCACATTTATGTCTGATATAACGTTACCCATTTCATAACAGGTGATAATAAGAAACAAATCTCATACTAATACATCATATAATAACGGTATCTGGTGGTCGGACTCTGCAGGGGTCTAGTATAGTCAACAAGAGTGTACAAGCAATGTGAAATCTACGTTGATGACAACGGCAGCCAAAGCGGTTTTGCCCGCCTAGTAACCCGTCTATTAAAGGGACTGTTTGTAACTTCTCACACGTAGAAATCAATCCGTGTCGGTGGCCCATTTACGCTCACGTGTGGCTACGCTGTTCAGACTCAAACTCCAACACAAACTACATGGAAGCACCAAAACCGCAAAGTTGTATCTAGTGAAGCCCGTCTTGCAAAACAGTGTTGGCCGCGGTCGGAGGACGCGGAGGAGACCGTAGCTTCGGTCTCCAAGGCGGAGTCTCTGCCTGCTTGCCTTCACTCACACAACGCGCTTGTTCTCACTCTTTCGCTCCACCTCACGTTTATGCGCGCACACTACACACAGCAGAAGACTTCGTAGCTCTGAGAATATTTAGTGAATAGTGGATGTTTGTGCAGAAATAAATACTGCAGCTCCTCCAGACCAACAGAGGTTTGCCGTGTCTGGTGAAGTGACGGGGCTCCGCAGCGAGTAACGTTATCGTCTCCAACCAAAACTCCGGTGTCTCCCCTGTTCCCTCCGGCCGCGGTCGGGAGGCTAAGGCAGGAAAAGCCAACGCTAGGATCAGCATTGATTCATGGAGAGACCTTCGTCTGGTCAGCTAACATTACTGCCAAGCAGCTGAAATATAGAGTGATATTGTGGTTTTAGCTGACGTGCGTCGCCTCACTGTTTCGAGCGATGTTCGGTCATGTCTATGTAGAGTGAGCACAAGCGCGAGCCCGAGCAACAGGACGCTGACTTTCGTTGACTTAACGGCCGCAGGTGTCACTGTTAACAAGCAATTTCTGATTCTTACAAACAGTCCCTTTAACAAAACTACAATCTAGCATCTATTTTCCGACACCCATCCACAGTGTACATGCACCGAGATGTAGCCATAGTTCATCTCTTGAGAAGATGACAGACTGTTTCTTCATTGTGTCACACACACACACACACACACACACACACACACACACACACACACACACACACACACACACACACACACAAAAGGGCCTGTATGCACCCATATGTCGGTGCAGGAATGCGACCAAGCCACATGCTTCTCTGTGTGTCACAGACCGAGGGTGTGTCGCTTGCTGCCTCACACAAATCTATCTGAAATCCGTCAAGTGAGCTCATCTAAGGAATAAAGAAACACCTGACATAATGTTAACAGTTTTTATTTAAAAAAGGGGGAAGTACATCACAAAAAAAGTTAATTTAAATATATTGCCAACATGTGTTTCGACACAACTTCAACATTTTACAGCTCATTCCTTCCGGCTTGATTCCCGGCCAGCACCCTGCATGTCTGTTTTGATGAGGAGTAACAGTAAAAGCTGATTGTCAAGGTGGAAGCACTGGTTTCGGATAACTGGCTGAGTCGCATTTTCTCTCGTTGACTGCGTTCCACTGCTCTACAAGCAGTCGAGTCTCTGATTTTCAGTCTGACCCCAATTCTACTGCTGAATCTGGTAAACTACTACCACAACTCCTTTTACTCCATGTACCCTGTACTTACTGTTCAAAACCTCAAATACCGAACCCACAATAACAATAGATATACCATCAGAAATATGAAGGTAGAGGAGGCAAACTACAACAATAGTGAAAGCTCAAGCTTGAACCTATAAAACCAGTTGTGTCTGTGATCACATTCCAACAGTAAAAACAGATTAATTAACAGTGATTTAATGTGAGGTTTAAAGCTCAAGATGTATATTCTGTACTTCAGTTTTTTCTTCTATCTCAACTTTCTAATAACTACCAACCCTTTACCTGCCTGAGCATTTAATTTATTATTGATGGGTTTCAAGCATCAAATCCATAAATATTAAATCCTGTCGTACAAACTCATGAAACACAAAATCTGAATCTTAGTCTTACCTTGGTGGTGGGGTGTTGCAATCTGTATGCAGAGATGTGTGTCAGACCGATTTTATCTGTAACATCCACCTGTCTCACCTCTACAAGCCTTGGACACGCCCCTAGCCCTGCCCTCATGGACAAAGACTGAATATGCAGCGGGAATGAGTCACTCAGTGGTTTAGATGGAACAAAGTACTAGCTACACAGGTCATCTTTTTAACTTGTTCCTTGTTTCTGGGAGATTATTAAGGGAATGTGTGTGTGTGTCACATAACCAGTCTCCCTCCTGCTGCTTCGTATTCCTACAGCAGACTATTCTACCTGACAGACTGTAGATCATAGTTTTTGTCCTGGAATGTGACCAGAAGGCCGTCGACAATGTCTGAGTGACATAAAATCACATGTAGCAATATTGCTTAGAGCAGATTAAAGTGGCAGTAGGCAGTATATTTTTGTCATCATTGGGCAAAAAATCCATAATAACCTTTCAGCATATTGTAATTGAAGTGTTCTGAGAGAAAACTAGACTTCTGCACCTCCTCATGACTCTTTTTCTAGCCCGTGACGGGAGACTTTGACCAATCACAGGTCATTTCAGAGTGAGAGTGTTCCTATTGGCAACCTAATCTCATCATGGCGGCCGCGTCACAAACTTTCTCATTTTACAGCTAAACAGTACACTACAAGATGATTCTGAAAACATTTGAGGTGAGAAAAAGGCATTACAGTAACAGAATATTGATTCATATTTGATCAGCGCTGCCTAGTTTGACCGTTTAATCGGAGTTCGCCAGTGATTGACAGCCGGCTCTCATAGACAGCAGATGGACAGCAGACCTCAGATCAGCTCTGATTGGTTGTTTTCCTCCGGTCTGTGAAATCTTGCAGATGCCGTTAGGAGCACCGGAGGACACTGAAGGACACTGGAGGCACTATATTTTTTCCAGGTTACCTGTTTCATGTACTACTATCAGGATATAGCTACCGTTTTATAAAAATAACTTAACATCTGGACTTCATTTCATTTCAAAATGTATTTAGAACATGTAGAATACAAAAATACAAAATAAAGAAAAAGAGAATGATCATACCAACAAGTGGAAAGTCAAGTGGAAAGTCAGAAATAAATAGTATTTACATACAATGAAAAGCATTGATGCCACAAGCAACACTTGACGCCTTGATTTACATATTCGAAAAGGAGTGAGAAGAAGTACAAACTTATTTAATCCCACCCCTTCTCCATATATCAATTATTAATAATTAACCAGCTTCCTTATTGAGCCATACATATACTCTAATTAAATTTTCCTAAATTTGTCTAACTATAATTATTATTTATAACTATAACCTTTAATCTCTGTCATACAGAAATGCAAATGAATTACTGATATAATTATCCTTATCAAAATATGAATTTGTTATCAATCCAGAATACCAATTCATTACTTATAATATAAATTAATCACAATGCCAATTCATTACTTACATATTTAACTAAATCATATTGACTATTTGTTACACATATATAGACATATATACATGTATACAATACACAGCATCCAACCATGCATATGTTATTCTTATACCCAAAATCAAATATCCACAAATTAACATTATTCTTTACAGAAAAAATAGGAAGATAGACTAATACAGAATAAATATTAAGTAACCAATAAATAAATAAACTGTAATAAATAAATTAACAGTAAACCCTGTAAACACCTTGTGATTGTCAAACCCCCATTTCATCACTGTACCTTGAGAAAACATGTCTTTATACCTTATTTTAAACTGGTTAAGTTTGGACATTGCTTTAGCTCCACATCAAAACTGTTCCATAGTTTCACTCCACAGATTGAGATACAAAAACTCTTCATGGTTGTACGAATACTGAGAGTTTTTGAATGAAATTATGCCCTTAATTTATAATCCCCCTCTCGATCACTGAACAATTTTTTTATATTTCCTGGTAGCCGCTTTATTTTTAGCCTTAAACATTATTTGTGCTGTTTGAAATTCCACTAGATCTGCAAATATTAATAATTTTGACTGTAAGAATATTGAGGTGGTGTGATCCAGATATCCGACTTTGTGAAAAGTCCGTATTGCTCTTTTTTGGAGAATAGATAGTGAATGTAATGAACATCTGTAGTTGTTGCCCCAGGCCTCCGTACAGTGATTTAAATATGGTAGAACTAGTGAACAGTAGAGAATGTGGAGTGAATTCTGATCCAGAACCTGTTTGGCTTTGTTTAATACTGAGATGCTTCTTGACAGTTTATTTTATTCATGTTTAATATGTGATTCCCAGAAGATTTTATCATCTATTGTCACAATTCAATTTCAACCCCATCTATCTGTATCTGTACTTGTGTATTAATTCTGCATTTACCAAATAACATTACTTTAGTTATGTTCAAGTTTAATGATAATCTGTTTCTATCAAACCATGTTTTTACTCTCCTCATTTCTTTAGTGATGTCCTCCAATAGTTGTTTTAAATTCTCCCCAGAACAGAAAATATTTGTGTCATCAGCAAACAATACTAATTTTAATACCTTGGATACTTTGCATATATCATTGATATATAATATGAATAATTTAAGGCCCAACACTGACCCCTGGGGGACACCATGAGCAATGCCCAAACATGATGAAGACAAATTGCCCAACTTCACAAACTGTTGTCTCCTACTTAAATAGCTTTTAACCCAATCTAATACTATACTCCCTAGCTTTCCAGTTTATTGATTATTGATCTATTTATTGATCATGGTTGATTGTGCCAAAAGCTTTTTTGATATCAATAAATACCCCTACTGCATATTTTTTGTGATCTATAGCATTAGTGATTTCCTCGATTGATTCCATTATTGCCAGTGATGTTGATCTGTTTGATCTGCTACAGAATGGTACCAAACATTTATAGGATATAAATGAAAAATGTGAACAGAGCTGATTATCACGAACTCAATTATATATGTTGTTCTAAGCATATGTAACAAAAGGAGTCAATTTATATATGGTTCATAATCAACGTTAAAAAGGTGTAATACACTTCAACTAGATTCAAATATATATCAAAATATAAGATTAACTGAGGCTTTAGTGTGCGCCCAAATTTCTGTGTAAGATCTCTGGGGACATATAATATACATATATAGAAATAATCTATATGTAGGCTGGCAAGATCTTACCAAGTGATTTATATAACGGGAAGGTTTGGATCTACAGGTTATAATTATTTTAACTTCCTTTAGTTTGTTAGCAACATTCCTGTTACCTATGTTGACAAAGCATTACACATCAATTCAAGCACATGTTCATTTGCATTAAATGTCACTTTTATTTAGTCTTATTCACAGCTGCATGTTTTTTTGTGTGCCCGGGTCCGATATCTCAGGAATGTAGACAGTCGTAAAAACCCAGGGAGGAGGCCATAAAATCCCCTTTGTTTCTTCAGTTGTTTTTCCAGTTCTGCTTGAAAGCTACAACTTGTACAAAACTTCAGTTCTTTTTCGATGATTATTTAAACATGGCATATTAATTAATGTACATTGTAATGGTAGAATTAGTTTCATTCTAATTTTTAATCATCAGTTCTTAATGTCTTACTGGTTGGTCGCCACCGCTTTTCTGAGTCTTTGGGAAGAGAACAGACATCAGGGCCTCTGACCCGTACTTCAATAAACAACTTCAAGCTGAAGTAGGCGAAATTGGAGCAAATGTGATTAAAAAAAGATATTTTTATAAAACGGTCACTATATCCTGAGAGTGCATGAAACAGGTAACCTGAAAAAAAATATGTACCTCTGTGTCCTTCGGTGCTTCTAACGGCATCTGCAAGACTTCACAGACCGGAGGAAAACAACCAATCAGAGCTGACCTGGGGTCTGCTGTCTAGTTACCGTTTATGAGAGCCGGCTGTCAATCACTCGCGAACTCCGATCAACCGGTCAAACTAGGCAGCGCTGATCAAATATGACTCAATATTCTGTTACGTTAATGCCTATTTCTCTCCTCAAATGTTTTCAGAATCATCTTGTTTAGCTGTAAAATGAGAAAGTTTGTGACCCGGCAGCCATGTTGAGATCTCTTCAGGGAATACCAAGCACTGCTCACATGACCGGAGTACAGCCAATAGGAACGCTCTCTCTCTCTCTGAAATGACCTATGATTGGTCAAAGTCTTCCGTCACAAGCTACATTTTTTAAAGCCTGAAAACGGAGCCATGAGGAGGTGCAGAAGTCTAGTTTTCTCTCAGAACACTTGCATTACAATATGCTGAAAGGTTATTATGGAATTTTTGCCCAATGATGCTAAAGAATTGTTGCCTACTGAAGCTTTAAATGTCAGAATGGGTACTAAGTTTTGTTGTGTTTTTCCTCCGTGAGTATAACCAGGCCAGTTTTAAATTAAGATCCTCAGCACTTAGTGGTCCCAAAGGTCAGATGCAGTTTCTGGGAGAGGGGTTTCAAGAATTAAATAATAATTTAATTATTTTCATCTTTCAGTTTTCTTTGTCTTTCAATCATCATCGGCTGCAATGTGTTAAAATCTTTGACATTGACATTTTTCCCCAAAAAAGTCAAGAATTCAATGTTCATGATTGAACTAGATAGAAAGGTTGGAAGAAAATAACTTTTGTACTGTAAGGAATGTAAATATGACCTCACACAGCTGTAGGCATGTAGTGTATGAAAAGCCCAGGCGCTTTTAGGCTATTTTATGTGATCTTCTTTTGATAACTAATGTAATAACTAATGTAATATTTTTTCACATCCATTCGCTGAGCCTCCCCTGAAAGTGTTTGGAGTAGGGATGCTAACAATTAATCGACAATCGATTAATTGGTCATTTAGAATGTGATAAAGCATGTGAAATTTAATCGAGCAGAGTGCTGCTATCAGTGCGTCAGTTTGAGTTTGACCAAAAGCAGCGCTGAGCCACAGCGGACAGGATGAAGCCTGCCCTTCGGCTGTATTCATTCAAAATTCGGCAACTCCACACCTTCCCACCTTGTGCTGAGTTGTGTATGTGTTTATTTGTGTTTTAGAACATAAGCGCTGTGAAACAATAAGAAAATAATGTTTTATTTCTCTGATTCACTGCTTTGTTCTCATTAACGCTGCTCCCTCTCTTCAGTCACTCTATAGCTCGAGGCTGTAGGGTTGGCTCCCCTCCGAGGAGGAGGAGCCAACTTGGAATGCCGTGTGTTTACAAACAGCAACCGACAAATGTAACATATTATACCGTTTAAGAAAGCATGTTGCACAATATCAGAATATGGCAAACTGACATGATCATTTACATGTAAAATATTGTTTCTCAAAGAGAGAATATTTTGCCAAATTTGAGAAATTTGCCAAATTCAGATTTATGCACAGTACTGTATGTTGTGTTTTAGTGTAGCCTAAGCTACAATATCTATGTTATTGTCTGTTGTCTCTCGAATGGTGGACGGTTCAGAGCCAAACTCAGAGCAGGAACCTTCAGGTACAAGAGCACAAAACTAAACATGTAGGCTATGCTTTCAGATTATGTGCTTTATTTATGAGATTACCAGTAGGACTGTACATACAATCGATGACACAAGTAATACAAGTGTAAGTTTAGGTTATATACAGTACAATACTATAGGTGTACACACGATCATTTGGCCACTTTTGTGCTGTTTGCTTTACGGAAACTGGTGAATAAACATTTGTATTACACTTAGATTGTTGTAGCTTATGCTGACTTTCGCTGAATGTGTGTACACAAGAAAATAGAACTTCGGACACAGGTAAATGAACATTTGCTGTGATCTAACAAAGAAAAAGTGAGAAATCAGTTATACCCATTACATCAACAAATAGGGTTAGCCTACACATGAGTGGTTTGCGTGGACAGCATGGCCGGGGATGGAGTCAAATTCCCGGCCTAAATGATCAGTTTGTGAACAGAGAGAACTACCATTTCTATCAACTCATATACACACGACTCGAGGATTCTCTCAGAAAGCATCATCGGGATGGATTTTGAGGCTGGGAGGCGTAAAGTTGTGACGATCCCTTCAAATGGACAGCTGGTTTGATTAAATTTCAAATGAACACCCTTAGAACATATAGTATTCGATAACGTTTATATACAAGCCTTCATTTTAACAACATGATGTATGCAGAAGTTTATGAAAAGGTTAATGGAGAAAGTTTTTTTCTGCTGGATTGGGACATAAATAAAACGGCTCCCATAAAGTGCATGGGGTGTGCTTAACCCATTTGTGCCCGCAACTGAAATTTTTTATTTTTAATTGGTGGAAGAGTTTGCTGGGAGTTTTTCTTATCATATTATATTTAGTCTTTGGGAACATGTGACGACTGTTTTTCCTATATATTTCATAATTTAATAAAAACAGTAGTCCCATGTGCTCAAAGACTAAATATAGTACGATAAGAAAATGGCTGTATCTCAGAAACTACAATGAGCACAATCAAGTATTTGGTATCTATGAACTCATAACAAGTTGAATATCAAAGATATGCACACATAGTGTAAAGATATTTCATATGGAAGACATTTAATATACACAATGTCAGCATTTTTCCTTATTTTTAAAAAATCCTGACTTTGACCATTGATACAAATGTGATTTTTCATGTTACCCAAAAATGTCAAAGATAAGATGCTTGATTCTTGCCCAAAGTATGTCCGTACAAGAACAAAATGTTGCATTTTTCCTAATCATGCTAAACTTAGCCTAGTCTTTGGGCACAAATATGTTAATTTAACTTGCCAGATCTTTAAAAATAAATGAGCACATGATATTTAAGCTCTGACAACACAAAAACTCCATCTGCTTGCTAATAATATGATGTTTGATATTGCTTCGGCCAATGCAAATGCCTCGACCATAGAATAAGCTACATTTGAACTGCAACCTTTCTCCGTAAGTTTCACAAAATGGTGCAACTGATAAGACAAAGGTAACAGGATGTTATTTCTTATGTCTATGGCTCCATGTCTGCCCTCATGTCCGTCATTTACAGCATTTTTTCTTGTCAACGTGCAGCACTCTGTTGCAGCGGGGGCACGTGTGGTACGCATCCTTGAAGTTTTTCATGAAGAAAGGAATCAGGCAGCAGCACAGGACTAACCTGAAACACACACACACACACACACACACACACACACACAGTTAGTGCCATCTAGCTGTAAGAATTTGCTTTGTTTTGACCATTTTGTTACCCTACGATATATTTATGGAAAACAAAACAACAATTTGAATAGGCCAGCTGCTAAAGGTTATTACAGCCACTGAGTGAGTGAATGAGGCCCATTGTCAGCTTTGTGCCTGCTAGATGGACTTCATCGCCATAATATTTTCGCCTCAGAGTGCATGCCAAATCATGAAAAAGAATATGAATTAAATCACCAGACAGTCCATCATAATCAAAATATGTATATGAAAAGTACTCACTCTCTGGAGAGATTACTTTCAATCATTAATGACTATAAGGACTAACATCTGTCTGTTTCTACGATCTCATTTTATTGTGGAAAATGAAGCCCTGGTTGTCCTTTGCATACGGCAAAAAAAAATTTTTTGTTGCTGTAAATCTCCCAAGGGATGATGGAAATGTGAATCTTGCATGAGATTTATATTAAAGAGATTTATATAATGTTAGCAAAAAGGGAAACTAAAATATCCTTCTACTGGATCCTTCTAAACTACTGTATCATATGAAACTAAAAAGAAATCGATTGGTATCAACCATGTCATGTTAGCTTGTTGGGATGAACGATAAATAATGCTCCAAATTCATGCAAAATTTTGGCAAGGAAAAACTGGCATTTCAAAGGGGACCTTTGACCCTTGACCTCTGACCTCAAGATATGTGAATGAAAACTCTGAGATGAACAGTGAAAACTGTATCTTATTCGATAAAATAGATGTTGACAAACTGAATAATTTGCAGTTGAAAAAGGAATAAATCGCAATGTATCGCAATTTATTACACGGCTTTGTTGAATACTCGATTCTAATTGGTCAATCAAGGCGTCCTATGGTCTGTTATTTCTTTATAGCAGACCGTTGCTGTGTATAACAGACCGTTGCTGTGTATAACAGACCGTTGCTATGGGCGCAGTTCTGGTATCAGACTCTGGAGGACCATTTTTTGTAAAATTATTGATTTCTTAAGTAGCCGTGTAATAAGCAGAGTAATGTACAGCGAGCGGGTCATTGTTGTGAAATAAACCCCTTCAGGATGATGACTGGCTCGCTGTATATTATCCCTTACATATCTCATCGCAATACTCTGCATATGGCAAAATGTTTAAAATCGCAATAAGATCGTATCATGGGGCCTCTGGTGATTCCTACCCCTATGGTCCTTTAAAATACTTATTTATTTAGAAGATGCAACAAGGTCTAATATACCATACTACTGTCCAAATCTGTTCAAATGTTGGTGTATTTTGTTTTCGCTTCGTACATATACTCTTACTGTAATATATCATGTAAGATATGTATATTTTACTGTTAGGACAATATGGACAATGCCATCTTGCACACTTTGAGGACTTTTGGTGAGGTGAGGGACATATTCACATTACACCGAAGCCACTTGCCCTGAGGCCTCAAGGTTACTGTATGTCAGCTGCCATTTGTTCATTTGATTAACTGAAACTTTGTTAGGGATTATTGCCCCGCTGGCGTACAATATCAACTGTACTGCATTAGTCTGCTGTGTGCGCCATACTTAATGGAAACTTGGAGGTAACTGAGATGTGTGTAAGGTGGTCTGTAGGGGCCAAACAGCCCCCTAACAGGTTAATGTGGCCTTGCTAAAAAGGCCCACAAGCGCCTAAAGCACACACTCACCCGCAGCAGATGAAGAGTAAGCACATCAGCCAGGCGTACGTCCCTGCTTTGTAGGTGACGTTGGTCATGACCTGCTGCTGGCAGGAGGTGCAGGTCGTCATGCCAGGATTACGCCCCAGCCCCCCGTCGTAGCTCACAAACCTACTTTTGCCATCTCCAGCGGTGTCCAGACCTCCTCCACTGGTGTACACTGATGTAGGGAGAGGGGAGGGAGAAATAAATAAAGAGAGGATGAGAAGACGAGAGTAGAGGAAACGGAAACGTTAATTAACTATGTGCGAGAGTAAATTGTAGGTAAGGTTTTTGATGTGTGTTTCCACGAAGTGTAGCATCAGGTGTGTGTTTACCTGGCGCAGCACCAGAGCTGCCCAGCGATCCTTCTGGATGGCTGAAGTGGTGGTGGGTGTTGTAAACCTTCACATCCGAACCACCAACTGGACAAGAGGAACAGGAAAGAAAGAGGAGAAAAACCAGAGGTGGAGAGACAGACACAAGAGTTAATGAGCCAGTCTGATAATGATGATAATGATGATGAGTGTGAACAATGCATGGTGTGTTCAGCTTTACCCTGTGTTGAATCAGCTGCACTCATTGTGCTGCAGAGAGAGAGCATAGACAGAAAAAAGATGGTTACAAATGGTCATCAGCAGTGAAGACAAAATACACTAATAGTCATTATACCTTGACATCCAAATCCCCTCTGATTTCTTACTCATTTTCCTATTTTGCTCATGGTTCATCAGTGTCATCAGGGTTCATAGTTAATTGTCATCTTCTTTTTGTTAATATGACTGTGATATTACTTGTAAAACTGGATTAAAGCTACAACTTTCTTTAAAGGACAAGAGAAAACGCATTCTGTATCAAACAAAACAATGGAGGGAAAACAGATTAACACCATTTAATATTTTTTTATATTCATGCTGCATTGTTTCCTGTGAATCATTTGCGGAATGGCGGACTCCGCCACTAACAATGAAAACCACAATATCGAGAATTATATACATTTAATGGCTATTGCTGAAAAAGTGCCAAACATTTAATTAAAATCTTAAGGATTAGAACTTTAAAACTGACTCTTACAAAATGACTTATTGTTCATAATGAAACCAAAGATTCATAAAAACGTTAACTCTTTGGTCAACAAAAGGATAAATAAAATGGAGTCGAGTTAAACATGAATTAAGTTTGATTAAAGATCAAATTAAAGGTTGAATGTCTATCTATGATTGGCATTCTTGTCATGTGAGACCAATCTGACACACAAATTACAAAACACTGTGATGTTATAACTTCACAATTAGGTCATAATAGAGTCTGTAACTCATGTTCTGCCAAGTGTAAAGAGAGAACCGAGTGTTTTATCTAAACAGTGGGCAACCAAAGAGAAGCCAATGCGGAAGTGCCTTAAACTTGCATTCTTTCTAATAGCCAGCATGAGAAAATGAGCCTACTTATTACTTGATTTATTACCTCAGTAAACATTGTAAACATGAGTTTATGGTCTCAATCGCTAGTTTCAAGTCTTCTTCAATACAGCATGATGTTCATTTAGTAAATTATGGTCCCATTTAGAGTCAAATAGAATATAAAGCACGGTATGCTTTAGGACGTGGCTACGACAGGTCGCTACCACGGCGTTGTCCAGTCTGGGAGTTGTCTGTGTTTTTGTCTTACAACTTTAACTCTTTCACAGTGTGTTTCAGTTCATGAAAGTTAATTTTAACATTTTGGACGCCTAAAAATGTCTTATCCAGCGTTCAGTTGTACTTAGCTCCACCCTCTTGTCACCTCTGGTTCCAAGAAACCATAATGGTGATGGCCAAAAACCAAGATGGCGACAGCCAAAATGCCGAACTCGAGGCTTCAAAACGTCAGTCCACAAACCAATGTGTGACGTCACGGTGACTACGTCCACTTCTTATATACAATCTATGTGTATAAACTGCTCACAACAGATCAGTAACTTCACATTGTAACACTGGCTGTTCCTCTCATTGTCACAATCAAACAGCTGCTCTGCTGGGTTTTTAGGCCCATTGAAAAACAAAAAGTCATGTGACCAGTTTAATACAATGATCCCATACAGGAAAAACCTGCCTAAAAGATACACACGACTCTAACCTCTCCACATTTCTCTCTTCTTCTTTTGTTTCCCTTTTCTCGTTGTGTCTCTCTTTCCAAATAAACAAAAACACAATCGAGCATGACTAAGCATCTATTTTCCGACACAAACACCCACAGTGCAGACACTTGCTCGGCTATCATGTAACGTCCTCTCTGTATCTGCCTCTCAGTTTCTCTCTCTATCGCTCACCCACACAAACACAAACTTTCTCTCTTCCACTACATACACACACACTTTCCTCTCGCCATGCATTACATGCACCGAGGTGTCGCCGTAGTTCATCACTTGAGAAGATGACAGACTGTTTCTTCATTGTGTCTCACACATACACACACACACACACACACACACAGAGGGCCTTTATACACCCATATGTCGGTGCAGGAATGCGATCGAGCTGCATGCTTCTCTGTGTGTCACAGTCCCAGGGTGTGTCGCTGCTGCCTTGCACAAATCTGTCTGAAATCTGTCGAGTGAGCTCATCTGAGGTATAAAAAACAACCTGACATCATGTTGACAGTTTCCATTTAAAAAAAAGATGACTGACTATACATGAAAATTAGGGGAAATACATCACAAAAAAGTGAATTTAAATATATTTCCAAGTGTGTTTCTACACAGCTTCAACATTTTATGGCTTATTCCTTCCAGCCTGATTCCCGGCCTGCACCCCTGCATGTCTGTTTTAATGAAGAGTTACAGTTAAAGCTGATTGTCAGGAGGGAAGCACTGGTCTCGGATAACTCGCCGAGTTGCATTTTCTCTCGTTGACTGCGTTCTCCTGCGCTATAAGCAGCTGGTGCCACATTAATTGGAAGGTTTGGGCGTGTTGGCTTCAGGTTAGACAATAAAATAGTTGTTTCAAGCAGCCTCAGAGGCCTATTTTTCTATGATTGTTTTTTATCTCATAATGAATGAGAAAAACATTGCTTGGCTGCAGCAGTCATGGTGCGTTCAAAAGACCTGAATTTTAAAATGTATGATTTTAAAAATCCAGTGAAAACAGTGTTTCTATCACTGTGAAACAGATTATATGAATTTATTAAATAGGTCCAATACCCAAATAGCTGTTATGCTGGTGTTTCTGTCATCAGACGGGACATTGTGCCGCTGATGGAGGCAGCAAGTGACAGGGTGCGGCTTCTGAAAAATTCATCTGCCACATTGCAGAGATACTTTAACACCACAAAGGGGGAAAGTTGGAGGCTGCTGTTCAAACAATACATCCTCTGTGAGAGAGGACACAGGCGCATGACCTCAGCTCAGACAGCGTGTGCTTTCCATGAAGCTGCATCACTGAAACAGGTGTCTGGGCGTGGATTAATGGGGGAAGAACTGGGCGCGACTGATCGAGAAAAACTGGCCCAGTTAATGAGCCAGTGATGAGGCATCAATCTTATTCTGGTGACAAACTAAAGAAACATCCCAAAGCAAGTGAGTTAAAAATACAAAACACTAGACATTTAGACTTTTAGGTGATTACGTGGTGTTTTCATATTATCATATCAGCTGGTTGTTTCCCAGAGGGCCGATGACGGATGTTGAGTTCAGTGAAACTCGCTCTTCCTGATGCTAAGCAGGATGACTTTTCATTTAGACAAGTTAACACCCTGAAAAACATCTGAGTCATAGGTGTGGTCTGACTGTATGTGGCATCCGTGCTGGTTAAACCTGACTTTCTCTCTCTGTGTGTGACAGAGAGGAATGTTCGCATCATGTTTATGATGCATTTTAATGATCAGCTGACTAATGGGGGGGTAATTTAGAAGTGGAAATTACCCAATTATCATTTTTCAGCACAGAGAAAGACATGGAGTTAATCCAACATTAATTTAACTCATTCAGAGCTCAGGAGTTCAAACGAAGTCGAGTCTCCGATGTTCAGTCTGAACCCGATTCTGATCCCAAATCAGCCAAAGTGCACGGTTCAACCCATAACACATCGCAGTGTATCTAGCTCACATTATTATGAACTCATTTTAACCATCACAACATATTATATGATGTTAAAACTAGATATCAATGAAGATGTTTTTCTTTGTATCGTTCTTGTGACTGTAGTTTTTTATGTAAATTACTCTATATGACATATATATGTCATATATATATAAATATATATATATATATATATATATATACAGTATGTTCTAAATCAAGTATTAGATTGAGTCAGATCTCAGAGTTTGTTTGTGCTAATTTTGAAGAATGATGTATCAGTTGTTTCGAAGGGGAGTTTTTCTTCATTCAGTGCACCACCTTGCCTCTACGTTCCTGAAGTTGAGCATTTCCAGTCTCTAATTTTTTTCATTTTTTTCATATAAAACCCTCAGCACCACTTTTAGAAAGATAGAAAGATACAGTCATGTGTCATTGGTTTTATGTACACCATTACAACCTCAGAGCTAAACCTTTTTCTCTTTAACCAACAAGTATGGTATTGTATCCTACGTTTTCTACTGGTGATACCACTATTCTACAGTTGCTACTGTCAGAAGTATTGCAAAAACTACTACCACAACTTCTCTTACTACCACAGTTACTACTACTCAAGTCCAGTACAGTAACATCTAAAATCTCTGTTTTGGACATGAAGTGTTGGTGAAAAGATTCTACAGCAGACCCTCTCTCTTTAAAAATACAGTGATACTGTCTGCAGCATGGATGGCTAGACACACATCTACATATACAGTATTTACTAGGAGCTTAACAGATCCTAATAGTAGTTCAGCTGAATGGCACATTTAATTTAAACCTGTACCCTGGCCTACACACATGGCTGTATGTACTGTTCAAAACCTCACATACCAAACAAATACAAAAAATAAATAAATATTAAAATGACTTCCTGTCTGAAAATGTTCCTGCAGGCGGAGCTGGAGCCTATAAAACCAGTTGTGGCTGTGATCACGTTGCAACAGTAAAAACAGATTCATTAACCGTGATTTCATTTGAGGTTCGAAGCCTTAGATGAATATTCTGTACTTCAGTTTTTTTCTTCTATCTCAACTTTCTAAGAACTACCAACCCTTTCCTGCATGAGCATTTAATTTATTGTTGATGGGTTTCAAACATCAAACTCATAAATATAAAATCCTGTCTTACAAATTCAAGAAACACAAAATCTGAATCTGTGTGTTAGTACAGTTTATGAATCTGTACAATCAAATCCTTTTTCTGTACATCCCATGTTAATCTCTGACATTCTTACCTTGGCGGGGTGTTGTTGTCTGTATGCAGAGATGTGTGTAAGCTGCTGCTGAGTCCAGACAGACTGTATCTGTGACTTCCACCTGTCTCACCTGTACCTCTACAAGCCTCTCCCTGGATACACCTACAGCCCCCGCCCTGAAAATGCAGCGTGAATGAGTCACTCAGTGGTTTAGGTGTAATTTTCAAAGGCTGTACTGGTCATCTTTTTAACTTGTTCTTTATTGAGGGAGGGTGTGTGTGTCACTCTCTTAAGTGAGAATAACCAGTTTCCCTCCTACTGCTTCTGATTCCTGAATGACAGCAGAATGTTCGACCTGACACAGACTCGAGGCGATCATAGTTTTCGTCCTGGAATGTGACCAGAAGGCCGTTGACAATGTTTGAGTGACATAAGTTTACATGTGTAAACAAATACTTAAATTTTGTCACTTTTCCTTAAAAAATGTCTAGGGAATGTCTTAGCCTTACAGCAAGAGGGTCGCAGGTTCGAATCCGGCTTGGGGCCCTTCTGTCGCCCTTCGTTGTGTGGAGTTTGCATGTTCTCCCCGTGATAGCGTGGGTTTTCTCCGCGTTCTCCGGCTTCCTCCCACAATCCTAAAACATGCAGGTTAGGTTAATTGGTGACTCTAAATTGCCCGTGGGTGTGAATGTGAGTGTGAATGGTTGTCTGTCTCTATGTGTCAGCCCTGTGATAGTCTGGTGACCTGTCCAGGATGTACCCCGCCTTCGCCCAATGTCAGCTGGGATCGGCTCCAGCCCCCCCATGACCCCGAATGGGATAAGCATTTACAGGTAATGGATGGATGGATGGATGACAGCATTGGACAAACACTTTGAAGAACAATTACACAATTGGACAAGATGTAGAAAGAAAATGACCACACACATCTGTAGGCATGTAGTGTATGAAAAGCACATGAGGCTAAACCATAGGCTGGAGTCCTGGGAGCTAATTGTTGACGCTTATTGAGTATGATCAGGGATACCTGTGTTGGAAACCTGTGATGTCACCGTGACGTCACCCATTGGTTTGTGGACTGCGTTTTTGAAGTCAAGTTCAGCATTTTCGCTGTCACCATATTAGCTTTTGGCTGTCGCCATCTTGGTTTTTGCAACCAGAAGTGACACGAGAGGGTGGAGCTAAGTTCAACCGGACGCTGATTAAGACATTTGTAGTCGACCAAAATGTTACAATTAGCTCTCATGAACTGAAAACACACTGTGAAAGGGTTAAAGTTGAAAGACGAAAACACAGACAACTCCCAGACTGGACAACGCCGTGGTAGCGACCTGTCAATCACAAGTTAGCCACGCCCTAAAGCATCCCCTGCTTTATGGTCTATTTGACTCTAAATGGGACCATAATTTACTAAATGAACATCATGCTGTATTGAAGAAGACTTGAAACTAGTGATTGAGACCATAAACTCATGTTTACAATGTTTACTGAGGTAATAAATGAAGTGAGAAGTAGGCTCATTTTCTCATAGACTTCTGTATAATCAGAATTATTTTTGCAACCAGAGGAGTCAACTTAAATCAACATCCTTTAATGAATATAATTCGTCAGTTTGTCAACATAAATAAAGTGATGATGTCGTGACGGATTCACCAAGCGAATGCAGATACATAAAATTAGCTTTTTTTTAAGCACTTAATTAATTTACTAATATAGTGTTAGAGTCGAAATAGATTTTTGGTTGTTGTAGTTAAATAAATGTAATTTATAGTGTTGTTCATTAATAGAGGTGCGAGCCTCCCTTTGTGTGCGTCGAGCGGGAGAGCTAATAGGTTTTTGACCGCAGTGAAAATGTTGTTTTTGAATTGCTAAATGCCAACAAATATGGATTAAAGCAGAATATTTAGTTAGATTTTGCTACTAAGTAAAATTGTTTTATATACAGACTTTTGTATAAATTATCCAGTAAGTGTGTTATTATGATTTTAGTTATACATGAACAAATTTAGTTTTGACCTCAGAGCAGATTAATCCTGGTGCACCCATGGGGGGTTGGACCTCAGGGGTTGGACCCCCACTGGACTAGATTAACATATTAAACTGAAAAAAAACCTCTGCCCCTGCACTCTCTGCTACTAGAAGATGGAGAAGGGGGATGGCAGGTTAACAAGGGGGATACATTTTGGTAATTTTGCTAAAAAGGGGGATGGCATCCCTCTCAAAATTGCCTACTGAGTGTTGCATATAAACCGCAAAACAGCGTTTTTGTACAAATTAAAGGAGATATAACATTTGGTGAGCCTGTTTCCACTCTTTGTGTTAAGTTACGCTATCAACTGACTGGTATCAATCTTCTCATATACAGTAGCTCTCTGCCAAAAAGCGAGTATGTGTATTTCCAAAAATATAAACTATTCCTTAAAGGCTAGCATGATCCATTCAATTAAAATTGAATATTGCTCTTTCCAAACTTTTGTTTATTATATTGCTGCAAACAAACATTATGGAAGTAAACACATGGCCACACAAAGTATGTACAGTATGTAAACATCCAACCAATCCTTTGACATTGTTTGCCAATGGTAGACAATAGGCTAGTAGGTGGTGAATGATGCGGTGAGGTTTGACTAAACTGCACACAGTGCAATCATTGATGCCAAAATATGAATATATGTGTCAACATGGCACATTTGGTTTTATTTGGAATGTACAAAACTGCCTATGTTAACGTCATTGAATTTCAGCTTAAAAGATGTCTGTGAAGGTCTACATTTTCTTTCAGTCAGCTGGGAGCAGGCCAGTTGAACCACATTTTTCTTCTGTCGGTCACTGGATAACAGAGTACTGTTGGGGGTTGAGGACCTTGCCTAAACACACCGTAACATGTATGTTGAGGGAGGCTAGAAAATAATTATAATAAACAATTATTTCTATCATGTGTAGGGAATAAGTCATTTCCAGGCCAGAGCCCATTTATACGATACGATACACTTTATTGTCCCCTTGGGGAAATTTGTTTTGGACTCAGTGCTGCACACCATCAGTTGCCTCCACATAATTTCTAAAGGCAGACTGCGTCAACCCGACTGACCTTTTATTATTACAGACTAATGCTGCACAAGTGCACGTTCAAAACGGCAATATTAACGTTACTGTCGCCGTCTAGAAGCCACAGAGGCTAACAATTTAGCAAGATAGCAAGTGGGTAACATAATGCAAGAGATGCAAACGCATAATGACAGAGGACAAAGATGAGGCCGTTGGGAATATCAACATTTTCCTCAGACCTATTATAAAATTACAAAGAAAAACTATATAAATGACTGAAATTACAATATATTAGGGGGCGTTCATGTGGACTCTTCTTGTGAACATGGTAAACACGACCCAATTTGAAGGCACCATTTCATTTTTTTCTGCAATAATAATGAGCCAATAAATACATAGTCTTTTGAAGTTTCCCTTGACCCCAAAACACCTCAGTTGGACGATCTACAGTGGTAAAGGTGTGTGAGAGTGTGGGGTGTTGCCTCTGCTCATGATGTCAACTGGGTGAGGTGGTAGTGTGTGTGTGTGTGTGTGTTTCGATGGGCCTGATGAACAACATTCCAGAGAATAGACCAATCCCTACAGAGTTTTACATTCCATAAAAAGACTGAGGTGTGTGTGTGTGTGTGTTTTGTATAAACTGGGACATTTTTAAGTGATTACAGGGACGGGGTTGATCCCTTTCCCTTTAATAGCTTTGACACAATGTTAATGCTGATACAAATGCAAATGCTAAGAATATTATATAATAAATCATCCATTTTTCATATTAATTATTCCAATTAAAGAGAGAATATGGAGAAGGACATTTTTGTGTGTTCTACTGAGATTAAAACCAATTAATAATAGTAATAATATTGAGCTTTTATGCATATACCACTTGTGAAACCATGAGTACTGTTAAAAATAAATAAATTTAGATTATACTAATTATGGGATAGAAATAAAATGGTTAAGTTCGGTATGAAAACTCCAAAAATAGGGTGGAGAATGTGACAACGGGGTGATCCATCACTTTTACCCATTTTTCTTTTGTTTATAGCCTCAAGCAGGCAGCAAAAGGATGCAGAGGCCTTAAAGTCACTCTCTGCTTTAAAAGGTACTTTAAAAATGTGGAATGTAGCTTTGAGCACAGCCCCAGGGAGCCTAGCGGGTTATCAATAAAGCTATTCATTTCTTTCTTACAGTCCTAAAACAACCTGTAGTTCAATCATTGCTTGGTTAAAGTGAATAAGCAAGAAAGGGAGAAAATATCCACTTTTAATTTCTTTCTGTGCCAGTGAGAAACAATGTTCCTTGACTAGAAAAATATTTTGTGTTTCTTTTAGTTGCTCTGTTGGCTAAAGTTGTATATGCTCCCTTCATATTACTGTATTTGTTAAGATGCCAAGTGACTCCTGAACTAGTATTGCCATAAAATCAAAGATGTCTAATGCTAAAAACATTAATTAAACTATAGGCCTATCGAACAATGTTATAATCCGACTTACTTAAGAGGTATAATTGAGTATCATCTGCATAACATTGAACAATATTATAATATTGCTTACTTAAGAGGTATAGTTGAGTATCATCTGCATAACATTGAACAATATTATAATATTGCTTACTTTAGAGGTATAGTTGAGTATCATCTGCATAACATTAGAGATCAATACCGCGCCTGTTTGCTGAGTATTGTATCACTACACCGTCTTATTCAAGAGGCAGAGAAAACACAAAAATATTTTTTTGATTGTATATTCCAAAAAACAAGTCAAAAGGCAGCACAGAAGTCCAAAATGAAAACAAATGAGGAAAATAACATAGTTAAAGTATTTTTTATATGATATATATAACTTGGTATTTTCTTGTCTTTTATTTTTTGTTTTTGTTGGGTGGGCAGTGGAGGACCTTCTTGCAGATGTGCAGCAGGTGTAATTGTTTTCTCTTGATTGGTGATCAGATGGTGTGGAGTCTGAAATCTCAAGCCTTGGGCTAGGAGCGGCTGAGATCCCATCTCAATGTTCTTCTATGTTCATTTATAATAGAGTCAGAAAGTCAACACAGTTTACTCAAATAAATCACATAATGCTGTACAAGTATATTGCAAAAAGCAGAGTTTTGATTGTGTTTAATATCACATACACAAACACAACCAAAACCCGAGCCGGTCCGGAACACGACTGCTCGGGGGCTCTATCTCATCTCCCTATATACTTGGAACAAAGAACTAATCCCTCCTATCCTGCCATCATAAATTTTGGTATTCTTCAATTCTACTGGTCTCTGTCTAAATATTCTATTAGTTAGCATATACCCCCTACCATACACGTGAGCTAGGCACCTCCTCTGTCAAAGGCAGATTCCCTGTTTTGGGCCTCCTGCACCTGCGAGGTGACTTGGAGTTCACATTACATCACTAAAGTTGTGAGTTACATTGGCCAGTGTGAGTATTACAGCACTGAGGTCTATACAGCAGCATTATGATAGTATGCTGTTTCAGTAGTAAAAATAGGGTTATAGGATTAATATTTTTATCATTGTGTATCACATTTTTATATCGTTAAAAGAGATTACTTCCACAATAGTGTGTCCTTTAAATAGAGAGCTCACTGATGTCATAGATGGTCTGATACAGGCTCAAACGTATCAGCAGATCTGTCAGTCCTTTGATTGTCTGATTGATTTTTATCTCTGGAGTGCTGACTCAAGGAGAATGTGGTGATTATTTTAAAAAAAAAAAAAAGCTGAATAAAATAACATTCATTTAAGCAATAGCTCACAACAGGTCTTGGTGTGATAATCACACCATCTTTAACTCTTCATGTGGAGACTGACAACGGGGTGATCCATCACTTTTATTTTTTTGTCTTTTGTTTTTAGCCTTAAGCAGCAGGCCTTACTGCCACTCTCTAATTTAAAAGATATTTTTAAAATGTTGGATGTAGCTTGGAGCACAGCCCTCAGGAGCCTTACGGGTTATCAACAAATCTATTTCTTTCTTCCTTATAGTCTTAAAACAACCCGTATTTCAGTCATGGCTTGCTTAAAGTGAATAAGCAAGCAGTGGAGAAAATATCCAAGTTTTTTAAAAATATCTGCGCAAGTGAGAAACAATATTCCTTGACAGGAGAAAACTTGACTAAATAGATTTTGTGTTTCTTTACTTGCTTAATGTTGACTAAAGTTTATATGCTTCCTTGATTTTACTGTATTTGTTAAGATGCCAAGTGACTGCTGAACTAGTATTGCCATAAAATCTGAGATGTCTAATGCCAAAAACATCAGTTAGGGCTTAAACTGTTAAACTATATTGAATAATATTATAATCTGGCTTACTTAAGGAGTAATGGAGGGAGGGGAGCGTTGATCAGGAGAAGGAAGGAGGAGGGTATAATCAAAAATATAAAAATAGCCTCTGACTCAGCAGGTATATAAATACTGAGTGAACGGAAGTTATCTGTGTCACTAATGTCTCAATCCACCTGCCACTTCGCTGTCTGCCTCTCTGTCTACCTCTACGCTTATCTGTCTTTCTTCTTATCCGATTTGTCTGTTTATCTATGCCTGTTTACCTCTCCTTTAGTTATCTTACTCTTTGATGAGGAGGACAACAAAATCCAGTTTTGTTTATTTTATTTATGAACAATAATCAAGTCATTATTGCTTTCAGTCTTATGTTTTATGTAACTCAGATTTCTGAAACCCTTTCTCAAAAATATATATATCATTGGGATGAGGACTGCAAATCATTTTTAAAGAGTTGATGTTTTTTGTTCGAAGTGTTTTCACACATGAAATCACACAGCAACAAATATTTTAGTAACTCTGTTTGTCCTGGTCTTGGTGGGGCCTGGTGTGCCGTTTCACAAAAAATACAAATGTGATTTACAAGAAAATTCTAGCACAAAATTGATTAATATTTGATGTTAGTGTGACACAAACATCTAAACTGCACCAGCATTGCACACACACTCACATACAGGCTGATCACCTTAAGAGATGCATATCTACTAATGCAGCATACCACTTAGCAGTAGGTTATGTGTGGGCTTATGACTATCACCTGTTATTTTAAGTAATTATTCCAGGAATGTGTCCTGTCTATCAAGCTGATTAAAGGTTACCTGATGGTAAGGACAAGCTCAGCTCAGAGTGCCAAAAAATAATGTATTGTCTCATGAAAGGTTTCTTTTATTGGTCATAGTCTAATCTAGTAAATATACTCAAGAGTAAAAGTAAAAAGAGTAAAATACACAACAGATATCCCAACAGCTATCCAACCGTTAAGTTAGCTAGTTACTTAAAGTGGCATTAGACTTAGAAGTTTTATTTGCTTTAACTTATCATTTTGAAGTAAATGTTGATTGCACAATTTAATAATAACACCACTGGCTCTTTGATTGGTTCCCGATAAGCCTCGCTTTCACTATGCAATTCTGTCTGCCGCTGGGTACAATCTCCTGGAAAAATGAAGGCTCCATTTATGTCACGACCGTGGAAAAGTGTTGGCAACTTTTTTCTAATCAAAGTAGCTAGTGCTAGCTCCAAATGTTGCTAAAAGTCTCCAGGTGAAGTCATTGTGCATTCATTTGCATAAAGCTTATTGGTTGTGTCGGTTGCAGCGAGTGAGAGACTGCCTGAGGGTCTGAAATATGGTGGATATAACAACGTCAGTTAAGCACATGGATGTATTTAGAGAACTGGATACATCGTTGGCAGGTGTCCGTTCATTCCTATGAGAGTTGCTCAGTGGAGCATGAAGCCAAACTGGCTCGACTGCTGAGTGATCATCCGGCGATCCTCCGCATCCATTGAGTCCATAGAGCAGGCGCAGTAGTGTTTTCTTTAACTCCGCCTCTCAGCCCTCGCTCCAGCCTCGGTCTGGGTCTCATTCACACAGGAAGGAAAATAACTCTCGATTCACCTATTAGTGCATTTTACAACTTTTAGGACCTAATGATTTAAATAAGGGCTATTCAAGTATTTGTAACGGGAAGTTGATATACCACGAGAAAAAAGTCTTTTTGGGCACAATGGCATCATTGATGGACACGGAAGTTGTAATTGCACTGTTTGGCCACTACGAAAATTTGCTTCAAAGTCCGGCGCTCTTCTCGCGGCTTGCTTAAGCAGCTATAGAACTGCACCAGTAGGTATTGGTTGCTACAAGCAACAGAACACCCATCTGAAACCAACTCATGTCTAGTAGGTAACCCCAAGTTGCGAAATTCTCGCGAGATGGTTAAGGTTGGGCATTGACCTCGACTGGTTAAGGTTAGTCATTGACCTCGAATGGTTAAGGTCAGTCCTTGACCTTGAATGGTTAAGGTTAGGCATTGACCTCGAATGGTTAAGGTCGGTCATTGACCTTGGATAGTTAAGGTTAGTAACTCCACTGTAGCTGCTGGAGTAACAACACCATCCACGTTTGACCAATAATCCAATGAGAAAAAATACATCATCAAGTGAGCTCAGAAATAAAATCTCACATCCTATGATACTATTGTTTCACACTGAAAAAAGGGTGTTCCTGCATGTACAGGCTATATTTAATTGTATGTACTGCGTAAGAGCACAATAGCTTTACAAAGTAAACATTACTGCTGCTCTAATGCTGTATTGTAGCTTTTATATTGCCTGTCATCAATGAACACACTGCTTCAGTAAGGTGCGGCTAAAGAGATCAAAGTTACACACACACACACACAAACACACACCGAAACCTGAGTTGCCTCTTCCCTTCTTTGATAAAACTGACAGTCAATCAATCAAACAGCGTACAGACTACACAGATTGATGTGATGTATTGAATAATAACAAGAACAGTGTAATGCAATCCGATACTGTATTAAGTCACCCACACATGATCAGCAGTAAAATCGCTCTGCGCTGGCTGTGCCATTGTCTTCCTTTGGGGAGAGTGGTGCCGCCCGACTTGGCGGAAGCGCTACCCTTGGCGTGGCGCACCGCTCAAGATTGCCACTAAGCGCTGCGCTCAAAGTTCAAATTATTTCAACTTTGACCTTGTTGCTGCTGACCTTTCAAAGCGCAACCAATGAGATAACAGCTGCAACTGTTGCTGTTGCCTAGAAACAGTGAATGGCGTTCCTTGCACACTTTTTGATAATATATTATACCTGCGCTACGTTTTTCCTCTGCAACGCTCTGCGTCCCACCTTGTGATGGGCAAATTTCTTATCATATGAAGGCAGTTTTAGAGAGGTGTAAAGTCTGAGGGTGTATATTTATATTATTCATCAGTACTTCTATTATCTAGTATAATATACTTTCATTCTTTACTATGAAGTCTCTACTAGAAAATAAAGAGAATTGATTATTTGTTTGGATGTTTTTTTTTACTTTGTTCTACCTTGGTGAAGAGATTTTAGTGTGATGGCAACCATACACACATATGTACAGGATCACATACTGTATTATACATTTCTTTGGCAACACATGATGATTGTATTATAGGTCATACTCACCCCTTATAATTGGTACATTATGCACTTTCATTTGTATAATAGGGTACAATTCAATACAGTGACAGAAATATAGAGTGGATAACTGCTGTGATTTAGCAACATGAAGATGAGTCCTATGCTGTTACTGGAGAAGGATGGAGGATTGGGGAGGCAGTGACGTATCATTGGCCGTGACTCAAACCTACAGTGAGCTCTCACTGTGGCATGTGACCTGGCCTGCTCAGCCACCAGTGTGTGATGGCAACATCACTTCCTGTCCTCTTTTTTATGAACAATAGAAAGATGATGAACCAGTTTTGTTTCCCAGACAGCTGGCAACCTGTTTGTTCATAGGATTAACAAACATTTAAAGATATTGTATCGCTTATTTGCTTTATATGTTGTACGTATTGTGTGATTTGTAGCTGATGTTTTGACGTCTGTTGTCAATCAATGCAACGTTTATAGTATGGTCATATCAGAACTAGGGCTGTCAATCGATTAAAATATTTAAACGTGATTAATCGCATGATTTTCCTTGATTAATCTTAATTAAACGCAAATTAATTGCATATTATATATCTGTTCAAAATGTACCTTAAAGGGATATTTATCAGTATTTAATACTCTTATCAACATGGGAGTGGACAAACATGCTTGCTTTATGCAAATGTATGTATATATTTATTATTGGAAATCAATCAACAACACAAATCAATGACAAATATTGTCCAGAAACCCTCACAGGTACTGCATTTAGCATAAAAAATATGCTCAAATCATAACATGTCAAACTGCAGCCCAACAAGCAACAACAGCTGTCAGTGTGACAGTGTGCTGACTTGACTATAACTTTCCCCAAAATGCATGTGATTATCATAAAGTGGGCATGTCTGTAAAGGGGAGACTCGTGGGTACCCAGAGAACCCATTTACATTCACATATCTGGAGGTCAGAGGTCAAGGGGCCCCTTTGAAAATGTCCATGCCAGTTTTTCCTCACCAAAATGTAGTTAAGGTTTGTAACATTATTTAACCTCCTTGGCGACAAGCTAGTATGACATGGTTGGCACCAATCGATTCTTTAGCTTTTCTAGTTTCATATGATACCAGTATCTTCACTCTAGCTTTAAAACTGAGCCCGCTCCAACCTAAAAATCGCAAGTTGCGTTAATGCGTTAAAAGAAATTAGTGAAATTAGATTTGATCAAATCATTTTGTGTGCACCTGACACAGAGAGACTGATTTTTTTGTACAAACACAGTAGCTTGTGCAATGCTTGCATTCATATACATTTAGTCTTAAATGTATGAATACAACATGGACATTGTATATGCAACAACTACTGTCAGCAAATGTAAAATGTATATGGACTTTTGTAAAGTATTTGAGGATAAAACGTGTTTTGTGTGCGTGTGCGTGTGTGTGTTGTGTATGTTTTTAACAACAGGACAATCTTCTTTTGTATTCAGTGCATGTTGCTATCGGACATGTCAGAGTGTTTTTGTGTTTAAGTATATTATTATTCTCTGCTCAGGTAGACATTACTTCACTATATCTTTACATAGAAAATTGTTGTTTGCTGCTACTGTATATTTTTGTAACATGATTATTACCTAGATACATAAAGTGACATGTTTCTTGACCTAATAGTAATTGTTTTTTTACAATCAGCCTTACAGTGGTCCATCTGTGCTCAGTAATTATTCAAGTAGCACTTTCCTCATAGGGCTTTAACCTGAAATATTGATTGTTACATATTATAGTAACTAAAAAAACACTTTGCATTAGGCCTGTTCCAGAGGTATATCATGAGAATGACTCATTGTTAATCAAAGGGAAGTTCAGTCTTCAGCTTGACTGTGCAGTCGAGTGACTCCTTCTGATGGTGAACGTACGTCCTGTCCTGAAATAGTTCTCTATTTCTTCCAGGGAGCGGCCGCGAGTCTCTGGGATGCACACCGCGTTGAACAGCAGACAGAGCACACACACCACCGTGAAACACAGGTAGGGCACGTACAGGCCGTACCTGTCCACCATGTGTGTGAAGGCGTGCGTAAGCATGAAGGCCGTCAACCAGCTGACAGTCACGCACAGTCCCGACGCCACGCCCCTGGCAACCAGCGGCAACACCTCTGACATCAGCAACCACGTGATTGGGCCCCATCCCATGGCGTATCCTAGGAGACAACCGACAATGTGGTGAAAACATCTGCTTTAATATATGAACTGATTGATTTATCATTGCACAACAAAACCACAGGGTACAGTCACACCACACTATGTTTTGAGAGGTTTCTTAGACTTTCTTTGCTTAATTGGCTAAAAATAATTATCACGTAAAAAAGGTATGAAACAATTTGTTCTCTCTTTTTGTTCTGATTTTGGACAGGTGACAGCAACATCCTTGAATCTAAGTAGCACCACAAAACCACAATGTGATACTTTTCCCAATTAAGTAAGGCGTGAGAACATAATTGAAAATTGAACTTCCCAAAACCCAAGGTTTTATGTGTACAAGGAGATGGGTGTTGACCTGTAATGGATAGCCGGTAATCATGCTTCAAGAACAACGTGTAACAAAATAACCTGAGGACATAACAGGTCTTACTTAATTTGTTGGAACAAGACGAGATGTGATTTAAAACAAACCGCACGTGCTTCATTAACCCAGATAAACACATGCCTGACAGGTTAGCAAATCTCTGCCCAACAAACAAGCTAACTGTATCTAGTACAGAACATGTTTGTTTACAAGTGCTAGTTTGCTTGTACCTGAGCAGAGCCAACTGTAATGAACCAAAGTGTCTAGTGGTTCTCAACCAGAGGTCCGGGGACCCCCCAGGGGGTTTTCAAAATTCATATATATTATTCCTATGATCCTAGAGAGTCAAAAAAATATTAGTAAAGATGAATAACTCACTCCCAAATCTAAAAACTAGGGTGCTAAAACTCAAACTTGTGATGTCATTGTGTATGAAGTGTGGTGCTGCTCCATAGACAATGAATGGGAGAGATGCTAGGTGACACAGAGAGCAACCAGGAGAATGATCTGAGTATATGGGAACATTTTCTGTTTCACAACTGACAACACTACAATAAAGTAAAGCTCATTTAGGTATAAAAAAGAAAACAAAATCAGTCTCCCATTCATTGTCTATGGAGCAGTTCCAGACTTTATACCCTAAGACATCACAAGTTTGAGACTTACTTCTCTGGTTTCTGGCTTTGAGAGAGAGTAGCTCATGTTCACAAATATTATTTGAACTTTCCTCGGCCATGGAAATTACATATCGGAATGCTTAATTTAGGTTATGTTCCCCTTTAATTCACGAAGTGAGCCTAATGTCATAAGAGTGGCTATTTTGATAATAAGTTTCACTTCCTCCACAGTTATTTCAAGTCTAGTTGACAACTAATTTTGGTCTTAATCTCATCTAACAACCAAAATCTTTTCAGATGGAGGTCCCTGAAGCGATATCTGATCAAATGGGGGTCTGTGACCTAATGTGTATCAATTTAGGGATCTTTGACACAGAAAAGGTTGAGAACGAATGCTCTACAGCCATGCTATAAGCTCTGTGAGGCTGCTCAGGCACATCGATGCTTTGAGCTAAATGCTAACATCATAGGGCTGTGCAATTCATCGAAATTCAATTACAATTATGATTTTGGCTTCCAGCGATTATTAAAACAAGATAATTGACGTAAAACAATTATTGTGGGGCATTCAGTTTTGCAAAGTTTTGTCTTGGGTTATAAATCCAGCACACCTCTTTCCTTTACAGCACTGTGCCTTCGTGGGACAGCCGTGTGGGAGGATCCCCTCGTGAGAACTATCCCAGCGCTGGCTTGCCCTCACTGGGCGTATTTCCTCCCTAGTGGTGCTCTGCGACTGGCTCTAGGTCAATTGGAAAGGCCCGGGGTGAAGGTGGCGCTTTAGAGCACCCCTTGCCGCTTAGTGCTCTCTGTGCCCGCTCTCCCCTGTGGGGAGGGACAGGGCTCCTTGCTCCACTGTCAACCGAGGCGTGCTGTCCTCAGTGCGGCGATGTTGGCAAACCCATCCGACCCTCTTGAAGCTCATAGATCGCTCTCATAGCTCTAGACGCTCTCATAGATCTAGACTCTTAATTTCGCTCTCAAAGTGCACCAGATTGATGCAAAATTGTCTTTCTAAATGCATGATGTTTCCAAAGTCGATACGTAATCATGTTAAATAATCGTGATCTCAATGTTGACCAAAATAATCGTGATTTTTGCCATAGTCGAGTATGTTAACATGCTGATGTTTAGCAGGTATGATGTTTCGCTAACATTTGCTGATCAGCACTAAACACTAAGTACAGCTGAGGATGATGGGAACATCATTAGCTTTGCAGGTATTTGGTCATAAACCAAAGAAATTTTGACCTGATGGTGGTGACACATGAAAAACCAGGGCATGATTATTACAACTCATCCACTAGGGGTCTTGAACATCTGAAGCACGTTTCATGGCATCCATCCAATAGCTGTTGGGGTATTCCAAACCAGAGCGGTGGACTGAACGACGCTGCTACCATGGCTAAAAACAAAGATTACCATCAACAAAACTCACCAAATATAAACACCATGGTGGCGATGACAGGAATGGTGCTGCCTGATGCCTGTTGGCTGGCGTCCAAAGTGTTTCCAATGGCGTTATGGCCACTGTAGTCCAAACTCCCAGTGAGATTATGAGGGGTGGGGCCTGGAGGGCACGGCGTGGTGTGGATCATGGTCAGAGTCAGAGTGGACAGGAACATCAGCATGCTCGACGTGTACAGCAGGGCTTTGCGACCAGCCCTGTCCATCAAACTGGCTGCCACGATGACAGAAAGGAGGCGGACTGCGCCTACAATGGCAGCGTCATACCTGACAGACACAGAAAAAGCAGAGTATAGTCAGTGTATAGTAAGTAAATACGATGATTGGAAGCATCCTGGGATTGAAGATAACCGACCAAACAGATTTGTGATTATTTTATAAATGATCTGGCAGCAAACAGTGATATTTATATGAGAAATGAAAATAAAATCAAGACACAGAAAAGTGTGAATAAATAGATATTTAATAGATAGATATAGATAAACAGAAGAGATGTCCAACCTGGGCTCCAGGGAGACATGGCTTTGTTTAAATATGGGCTCCATGTAGACCAGGATGGGCGTGATGCCCGTCATCTGCTGCAGGAAACGCATCACCACTGAGATGATGATTGGCCGGTAGAAGACGGGTGTGGCCAGCTGCGACCATGTGACTTTATCCTGTGTGTTAATGCTGTGCTACATTAGGAGACACACAGAAAAACACATAAACATACGTGTGTGTACTTCTTTGTATTTATTTAAAAAGCTCTTGCATACTACTGAAGTCATGATGTTACCACCTTAAACCCGCGTGCCTCTTACCTTTATGGCACTGAGCTCGATGTGTGTGTCGTAGTGTTTTCCCCTGAGTGAGCTGAGGGCCTTCTCTGCCTGCTGCTCTCTGCCCAGAGCGAGGAGCCTCCTGGGGGAGCTCGGCATGAACGACAGCAGCACAACCATCAGCACAGCTGGCACCTCCCCCGCTATTGCCAGCCACCGCCACGGTACCACCAGACCTGCACATCGTACGTGATATTCAGATTATGATAGCACTGCTCTATGACGCTGCTGTGCCTCTGTTATGATATATTTCCTCCTCTATGATTGTTGAAACAGGCAAAACAGGAAATATTTGACGTATTGACGTATTCGACAGCTTGCTACCATCATATCTCTTAGATGCACCATAACATGACCCAGTGTTATCTACAATAAGCCAGTTATCAGCCAGAATAACAAAAACACACCGACAAATGCCTAGAAATGCAAGGTGCATGGCCAGTGTTGTCATTAAAGAGGACTTATTATGCTCATTTTCAAATGCATACTTTTTGTTTCTACTAGAACTTATTACACGGCTTTGTTGAATACTTGATTCTGATTGGTCAATCACAGCGTTCTGCGGTCTGTTATTTCTTTATAACAGACCATTGCTATGGGCACAGTTCTGATGTCAAACTCTGGTTGACGATTTTTGTGTCAAATTATTGATTTCTTAAGTAAGTAGCCGTGTAATAAGCGGGATAATGTACAGCTATACATGTTTACATGCTTTAATGTTCAAAAAACACTCTGTTGTGATTGCTTAACAAACAAACCTCTTGAGACTCTGCTCCAGCTCCGCTCTAACTAGCTTTATTTGAGGGCGTGCCAAACTAGCCGCAAGGCAGGTATTATGCAAATGTGTTACTTGGTGACATCACCACGTTACGGAACAAAAAGCGGGACTTCAATCTAGGTGTTTCAGGCAGTTCAGGAGCAGTGTATCTGTGAGAGTAACTCCTTTTGGCGTGGACTCCGGGCTTTGTAACTTTGCAGACCTTTTTCATAAACAAAAACTATATAACACACTAAAGGAAAGAGAAAAAGCACAAAAGTATAATATGTCCTCTTTAAACAAGCTGCTCAAGTGTCAGACTCTTGCAGAAGCTGCCGTGTCAGCTAACATAGACAGGCTATGTCTCTGAGCACGACACTGAACATTACACTATACTTTTTCAAGGATTTTAAGAGCTCTGGATAGCAGTTTCAGCTGAATGTATAAAAAATATATTGTATGTTCCTACCCATGGCGTAGAGCGCCAGGGCCCCAAACACAGCAGTGATCTGTGGGCAGGAGCCCAAAGCTCCTCTCACTCCTTTGTGCGAGATCTCTGAGATGTAGACCTGTGACATGAAGACACAAAAGACACACACAGCCGTATGAACACATGCAGTAAAACAAACACTCAAATTAACAGCATAACCATTTACATTATTGTTGTCAGGACTATCATATCAAACTCTGATTAAAAAAGGGGTAATTGGGACAAAAAAAGAAGAAAATTTGCATAAATAGGTTAAAAGAAATTCTGTTACCACGGTAACCTACAGGAATGGATGCTGCGGTCATCCCTCCGGCAACGCCTGTGAGGAAACGGCCCACATAGAGCATCCACAAGTTGACAGCCCCTCCCATCAGCATGTATCTAAAATATACAGATGGGTGTTTTTAAAACAAACAGTACATACAGACTCATACAGACTACGAAGCAGTTTATTCAGAAGAGGGAATAGTAGAGCTTTGCAATAAGGTATACATTAATGAATGTCTCCTTTTGCAAAACAGTTTCTGTTTGGAACATACAGTATGCAGTTGTTTCTCTGAGTTTTCTTACACCACGCTGGGCATTATTATAAAGCATCATAAACAGGGAAATAAAATGTAGTTTTATAGACAAGAGTGTACATTTAACTATTAACTATGTCACCGAATTTACATTTAAAGGCTCAGACTAAAAGGAATGTTTCAGATCATATTGTTGTCCACAAGGTAGAATAAAATGGATTATGTTGTAGAATGTAATATATAAAATGTCATTACATATTATAGAATACACCATTTGAAAAGTTGAGCTGTGTGTCTCCTAGTTTAGAGTACCTATTACGCTGTGGTGGAAGAAGTATTCAGATGCTTTACCATGCTTTACTTACCATACTCAAGTATCAATACTGTGGCGTAAAATACTCTGTTACAAGTACAAGTACCCTTCACAAGTTAGGGTGAGATACCCCATCCTGTTATCATTCTTATTACATTATAAGCCAGAGTAACTCAAAATCACCTGTGTGAGTGTGCAGAGCTTTTAATTTACAAAGTAACTCATTACTGTGTAGCTGTCAGAATGCAGTGGAGTAAAAAGTGCCATATTTCCCTCTGAATTGTATTGGAGAAGAAGTTGCTTAACAAGTACCTCAACATTGTACTGAAGTACAGTAATTGAGTGAATACACTTAGTGACACCACAGTTTGATGGCTGTATGTGATAAGACTGAGACCCACCCAATAGTCGACGGCAGTGCTGACATCATGATGCTCATTTTCCGTCCAATCATGTCGTTGAGCAGCATGGCCCCCAGCCCTCCGGCCGCTGCACCCAGCGTGTAGATGGAGCCGAACCAGGCGGCCTCCTCCGTGCCCATCCTGAGCCGAGGGTCGGCATCGGGGTTCTTGAGCTTTGGCAGGACCGGGGACGAGTAGACCAGGGAGTAACCGAAGCTGAAGTTCCCCAGGACGGCCGAGAAGACAGCCAGGAACAGTCTGGAGTTATTGATCTAGAGGGCGGAAGGATGTGGAAGCTAAAACTCAGAGGATAAGCTGCATAAATACAGTAGGCTGCTAGATATTTTACGATTCAGCGCTAATCTATGTGCAGTTAAAGTTCAAGTTGTCAAGTTAAAGGGAAGTTTGAGATCTAGTCATAAGTTTCACTTCAAAATACACTTCCTTTCAAATTAAAGTAAACATTAGTGTCAGAAACACTTGGTGCCTGATAGATTCAGAAAAGTGCTGAAGTGTTTTTTGTTTCCAGTTTGATTCAAAGTTAACTGCATAAAATCTTAACTCATCACAATATTACCTATATGAGGACAGGTGATCTCTGGGAATTGCAGTGAAAAACTTAACAGCAATGATTACATACCAACATTTTATCAGGATCTGCATTGCCTGCCATTTTTTTTTTTTTTTTTTTAACCATGCTTTCTGTTTATTTGTTTAATCTGTGGCAACCCTTACTATTCCGGGTTTGTTTGTGTTCAGCATTACATTTTGTTATTGCTTTAATCTGTAGTTTCCTAAGGTAAATGTTTCTTTGCTCTAATTTACCATACTCACCACGCATACCCCAGAGTTGAAGGAGGTGGCAACTGAAAACTTCCATCTCTTAAACTCTTGCTGACATCATCAGTATCATGTGTTAAAACCAGAATGTTTTGGGAGAGGGTTGTTTAAAGTTTGATGTTATGCTAATTAGCTTTTGTTTATTTTGTAGGATCTATTTAATTATCTATTTCATTAGCTTAGAATGAGCACTTCATACAGTATCTACATCCTTTTCACGGAGTCCGCCCTGTTGCTCTGCCATGTTTCTACAGTAGCACAGAAGAAGAACTGTCTCTAGTGAGAGCCTTTCACATATTTACGTTACCCTAAGGCCACCATAGTTTACCACTAATTTACCATGAATTAAAACTTTAAAAACATGACTGACCACTCAGCTACCTTTACTGGTCGTGTCTAAGATAAAAACTCAATGCTTAACCATAACCATCCTGTGAGAGTTTCACAATTTGCCTGTTACTTTCTAGTCACAACCACCCTCAATCCAGGAGCAAATGCTCACAGTATATTTTATTGGGACAATTCAGTGAAGAGTGCAACAATACAAAGAACTTCCAGTAGTATAAAATGTCATTGCAGTGCTTCTGCTTGCTACTTCTGCTCAGTCAGCAGTCCCTTCCCTTTCAATCATAAAGTGAAGCTATGGGCTATTGATGAGATTTAAGATCCATTAATATAAGTGAAATGTTTCCAACCTTGGATTCAGATGATGTTGGTCTTCTCTCCAGCAGTTGAGTCTTTTCATCCATGTCTGCAGGAGACGGCATAGCAGTCCGATGACACAGAGGAGTCTTTATCAAAGTCTAATTTCAGGATCTGTTTGTTCTCCTCATGCAAGGATGAAATATCACTAATGCCAAAAGAAATTCTGCTCTCTGAAAACACTGCCAGACGAAAACACATCAAAGTTGAAATGAAGCTTCCAACAAAGGTGATTAGAAAATGAAAGCGAGTTGGTTAAAGACTATTTTGTTTCAAAGAGTAATAGCTACACTGTGATAAACTTGCGTGTGGTCCAGGGTATTCCAGTGAATGAAACAGGAGGAAGCCAGCTACATGTCATGTAGTCAAAATGAAACTGAAACTGAAAACTGTGTCTACACTGACATTCAAAAGTGAACTTGAAATGGGCTTTGTGGTGTAGGAAGTTATTAAACATTTTGACCTGAATAAGCTTTTCTTTTTACAAAGTGCATCTTTTTAATCCTTGTACCTTACTAGGGACATTTTTGGCTTTTTTTAATTTTTATTATTATTTTATTTTCATTTTGGCAAGGGTCTGAGTTTATTTTCTTAATTTTGGAAATTCCTCCTCCATTCCTATAATAAGTTTATAAACTGTGAAGCCCTTTAAGGACAAAAATATCCCCTAGAAACCCATTAAAACCACAATTTTTGATCCGCGGCCATAACAACAAAATTGGAGTTTTTACTATTTTCCACCAGATTTAGCCATTTTCTCATGTTTGCCCTATGGGGCAAATGCATGCTAGTTTCCTGTTTCCACTTGGGTAATTTCTGCTGTATTATGGAGCAAATGTTAAAAAAAATATTATATTTTAATTTAAATATTTAACTCAGTGATAGTGGAAAATAATATTAACATATTTTAAAGTGAGGCACAAGGGTTAATCTGCTCTGTATGACTTTGATTGCAGCATTTGGGTCCCATGTACAGCCTTTCTACCCTGAGTAAAACTACTGAATGATTACACATTTGTGGAATGAAAACTGCCACAAAATACTGACTCAGAATAGGGGTTATTGACAGATTCAGGTGCATCTACACTGTCGTTTAAAAACTCACATCGGTCAGATTGTTGGAGTCAAAAGTCCAGTGTGAATGAAGCCAAAGTGTTGCAACCAGGTCATTAGCGGAAAGCAGAAGGGAGGGATGAACAGCATGATTCCTGGATTGGGCCAGTTAAAGAAAAAGCAGAAGAAGAAGAAAGGAGAATAGATCCTCATGCTAGTTGCGTCAGGGGGAAGAGGAAAGTACAGGCTGCTTCTCCATCAGCCCACGCATCATGAGATTTATTGCCATACAAGAGTGCAAAAACATATACACACAAATAAAAGTATAGGCTATTTGTGCTGATACCAAACAGTAATAATTTGCCGTGCAGGAATGTAATCAAAGCTTTGAATGAATCAAAACTTTATCAATAGAAGATGCAGTTAAACAAACTCAAAGTGGGATTGTAGTGGAGGAAAACACAAGCAACATGCAACATCATTCTCAGCAGAGAGAAGCTGAGTACCTGTTAAATCCATCTGCATTTCCTCTGAGGTCCCCAATGGTGTTGTGGAAAATGGAAAGTGCATTCTTGTCCCAGCTTGTGGGCGTACTTTTGTGTATTGTATGTGTGTGTGCATATGTGTTCATTGTGTGTATACAGTGTGTATCAAGACCAGCCCTTTCCAGCTATGTCTTTCTCTCTTCTTTTTGTTCCTTCACCTCCAAACATTCAGACAAGGACCAAGGCTCCCAGCTGCATCTATCCCAGCTCCACGGCATCATGGGCAACCTCTGGCCCGGCCACTGGCCTCTGATCCTGGTCCACATGCTTCTGCTGCAAATCCAGCCTGTTAAGGTGCAGGGAGTTGATCCCGTGTCCAAGAAACTGCGACGACTCAACGAACAGGTCGGTTGGAATCAGACTGTGTGTGTACATTAACAGTGGCTATCTTTCATCAAAACATTGGACATTTGTATTACATTCACAGGTTTGTTATGCTGTTATTATATTGGTATTTTTTTAATTATGCAAAATTATTGAAGGAACACTTGTGTCTTCATGTTTTTTGACTTTATGTGTTTATATATAGTATATTATGTCATTACACGTCTTTGTTGACTACTCAATTCTCAATTGCGGCATTCTACAGTCTGTTAATTGTTAATCGCAATTAATTGCGCATTTTTTATCTGTTCAAAATGTACCTTAAAGGGAGATTTGTCAAGTATTTAATACTCTTATCAACATGGGAGTGGGCAAATATGCTGCTTTATGCAAATGCATGTATATATTTATTATTGCAGATCAATTATGAACACAAAACAATGACAAATATTGTCCAGAAACCCTCACAGGTACTGCATTTAGCATAAAAAATATGCTCAAATCATAACATGGCAAACTGCAGCCCAACAGGCAACAACAGCTGTCAGTGTGTCAGTGTGCTAACTTGACTATGACTTGCCCCAAACTGCATGTGATTATCATTAAGTGGGCATGTCTGTAAAGGGGAGACTCGTGGGTACCCATAGACCCCATTTTCATTCACATATCTTGAGGTCAGAGGTTAAGGGGCCCCCATTGAAAATGGCCAAGATAGTTTTTCCTCGCCAAAATGTAGCTGAAGTTTGTAGTGTTATTTAGCCTCCTTCATGCCAAGCTAGTATGACATGGTTGGTACCAATGGATTCCTTAGGTTTTTCTAGTTTCATATGATACCAGTAGCTTCTGTGTGGAGTTTGCATGTTCTTCCCTTGTTAGCGTGGGTTTTCTCTAGGTTTTGCGGCTTCCTCCCACAGTCCTAAGACATGCAGGTTAGGTTAATTGTAAATTGCCTCTAAATTAGGTGTGAATCTGAGTGTGAATGGTTGTCTGTCTCTGTGTGTCAGCCCTGTGATAGTCTGCCCAGGTCCCCCCCGCAACCCTGAACAGGGTAAGCAGTTACAGATAATTGATGGATAATTTATCAGATTTTCCCTGTTTAAAAAAATCTATTTTGATTATCCAACATATTGGTATTAGAGTTTGTTATGCCACTTGAATAAGACTATAGATACATCTTAAATCATAATGGAGGGGAAACAGTAACATCAGATAAACCACATCACATATTTAAATGGATTTTGTAATGATTGTTTCATGTAACGTCTGTGACAATGATTAACAAATTGGCCTAAATGGCATAAGATGAAAGTTTTACAACTCATACATCTGTAGCTAAGAGCTTTAACTTCAAATCCTGTTCCTCAACTAGCTGTTTCTGTAGGCCTACTACTCTTCTCTTTTAGGACATATACATGTATGTTATTAGTCATTTTGTAAAAAGTACTGCGGGTACAGTATGTAGTCGAAATGGTGAAAAAACTACTCTTGCAACAATGGTGACTGTTCAAGAGGAAAAGTCATCACAGTAATCCATTGTATGTTGTTTTTTTTCCTTCTGGAGGTTTTGAGTATTTTAATGACCTTCAAATCTAAACAGCTGCAGAAAGACTTGTGAAAACACATTTCTTCTCTGTTAGTTCCAGCAGTTCCAGGCGCTGACCCAGGCCCGTTTGGACATGTTGGCCCTGAACCAGAACAGAAACTCCTCGGGGGGTCTGGAGAGTCGAGTTCAGGCCCTGAGTGACCACTGGCACCACATGTCACAGGACCTCGAACACCTCAAGCAGAGCACAGCGCAGGAGATAGAGGGTCTCAGGTTAGAGCTGCGGTACAAATGGTCACTAACTAACTAACTAACTAACTGAGGGTTTACTTTAAATATATCTGTGAATCTATATATCCAAGACAAATCCCTACTGGTTGTTTTTGGTAAGTGAAGGCATCATGGGAAGTAGAGATTAGATTGGAGAAGAGGAGAGAAGGCCTTTTGAGGTAAATCCAGCTCAGAAAATTTGGTCAAGTAAGACATGTGATGTGATGAGTGGGCGGCTTTTCCTTTTAGCATCTGTTCTTTTTTGGGGGAGTGACAAGTAATGATTAACAGAACTGCTTTTCAACTTTCTTTCTCTGGCTGAATTCATTTCTTCTATAGTGCAACAAAAAAATTGCATTAAAAAAAGCTCCACATTTGAAGATCTAACCTGTTGACATACATAAATAACTGCATTTGCAATACATTACAGAATTGATCAGTTATTGATGCTTTTTATATATTCTAAAATGTATTATCACCTATCTTTCATACGAATATCATGTATAGGGTGAATTTAGGGTCATTGTTTTTGAATTTCCGCCAAGCTTTCTTTTCATAAATAAAAACAAATGCACAACACATGATACATTTCTGTAATACTGAAGATGTTACCTATCCATTTGAGGAGGAACGAAGGTTATATCATATTTCAAGGAGGCATGGCATACCCTTTTGTGTAAACTGACCCAAAACCTTTTTTTACAATATACAAACTTCACCCATCTAGCCCTTCAAATTGGACAAAATGATAAGATGTTGGACCACATGTTGTTCTACATTATGCATTTTCAACAGCAACAATAATATAGAATAAGTTTTAAAAAGTGTTCTCATGTTGATTATTACCCCCAGAGAGTGGAGCAGGAAGCTGGAGAAGAAGAGTAAGCGAATGGAGGGTCGTCTAGCTTTGATGGAGAGGAACCTGAGGGAGAACCGCCGCCATGCTCAGAAACAGAAGCCTGATCCTGGTCAGGATTACGCCAACCTCACCTTGGAGCTCCAGAGCCAGGACGAAAGGCTGGGTGCCCTTCAGGCCCAACGCGACGAGCTGATCATTGGGCTGAAAGGGTTGCAGGAATCCCTGAAAAACCAGGCGCTGCGCGTGACTCGACTGGAGAACCGGCTCAGCGAGGTCCTGCAGCAGAACGGAGGAGGGAACACAGGGGGGTTGTGGAGGGCGGGAGAGCCCCTTAACGCCGACGTCACAACTCAGGAGTACGATGAACCACGTAGGAGAAGCCGAGGAATGAGGCCTGGAAGGATTCTGGATACCCAACCCAGATCAGAAGGTATCAGCTATACCCAGACTGAGAGACAATACCAGGCAACACCGAACCAGCCTAAACATTCAAAGACCCAGAAGTCAAGACCTCAACCAGAATCTCATCCACAGATACAAGTCCAGTACTCAAATCCTGAACCCCTGTCCACAGATTACCTGCCCCAGCATGACCTTTACCGTCCCCAGTCACAGATCCAGGTGCGGGCCCAGACAAAGCCTTACCCGATCCAGCAGGAGCAGCTCCAGTCTCGCCAGACTGTGCCTTATCTTCATGCCCAAGTCCAGCCCCAGTCCGAGGTCCAGCAACGATCCCAGCCTCAGTTATATCATCAGAGACACCCCCAGTCACACAATCCCAGTCGCCCCACTTGGCTCCAGCCCCTGCCCCATTCTCCAACCTATCCTGAACTCACCAAAGACAGACAGAGCGACACCAGACTTGGAGCTCCACAGCCCCAGGCTTCAGATGATCTCCCTCAGCCCCAGTCTGAGTCTTATCAGACCAGGGTGAGCGGGTGGGATGGAGGAGAGGAGGAAGAAAGTGACACAAAGGTAGAGTCTTCAGTGATCCACAACTTCCTGCAGCTTCCTGTGAGGCACAAGATCCCTGCGAGACCAGTTCCCAAAAAGGATGCTACCAGTAAGTAATAGTTAATACCTCACAATACCTGAGGTAGGTTACTAATTTATGACCAGGCAGCCTGTTCTCATTCCCGGGGCGTCAAATACCAACGCTTTGTCACACCCAGTAAATGCTCAGGGAAAGTGATGTGGTGACATAGTTTGAAGAGTGAAAAGACACACAGGGCGGGAGGGAGGGGAGGTCGGTGGGTCCAACAGCTCAAGGCTTTCATCTAGGAGGCCGCTTTTTGTGTCCTGTGCGTTACATTTGACTTTCACTTTACAGTTAGCTGTTCGTTCATGTCCCGTGTTCACAACGTCAAGTCACATTTTCACTGTAAAAACATAGTAGTTTTAAGCCCAACTATGTTGTTTTTTCCTAAACCTAACTAAGTGATTATGTTGCCTAATCCTAAACAAGTGTTTTTGTTTAATTTACAACACTAATCACATGTTTACTGCGAGTGAAAATTGACGCCGAGGGGTCTGACAATGCGTCAGTATGTGACGAGTTGGGATGAGAACCATGGATATATAAAGAGAACTGGATACAGCGGGCATGGCTCTGTCTGAAGGTAGCAAAATCTGCCAACCAGCACCTCTAAAGTTCATGAATTAACACATTATATCTCATTTGTTTAATCCGTACGAAAAAGGAGGTTTAAAAACTGCTAGTTTACGTGGGTTAATATGCCGGGTGATTTCCCTAAATGTCGAACTATTCCTTTAAGGTAGAGGGACCTGAGGTTAAAATTCATTTTGCATAGCCTTAAACTGTAAGTTACCATACCGATTGGATACGTGTTAGCACCAGGGTTTTACTTGACAGAATATATCTTCTCTCTGCCCCTCTCTGCAGTCTGTAACGTGGACTCCATGCTGTTCTTCCCCTCGGCCTCTGCGGACAACTATGTCACCTTCTTCCAGACTCTCCCCGACCTTCCTGAGCTTTCTGTGTGTTTGTGGCTCCGTGTGGACGCCTCACATGTCGGCACACTGCTCTCTTACGCCACAGATGAAAACGACAACCAGTTAGTTCTGTATGGACGCAACGCATCCTTCTCTGTTCCTTCCTCATCTTCCTACGCCTCCTCTCCCTCAACCTCCTTGGACTTTGTCATTGGAGACCCTGCCTATCGCCGTCTTCCTGCGTCGTCGCTCCTGGATGCTCGCTGGCACCACCTCTGCGTCCTCTGGTCCTCCATCCAGGGTCGTTTCTGGCACTACAGCGACCGCCGCCTCACCTCCTCGGGCTCCAATTTCAGGAAGGGCTGGGAGATTCCCGGAGGCGGATCAGTGGTGTTGGGGCAGGAGCAGGATACTGTCGGTGGAGGGTTTGACCCCGCAGAGGGTTTTGCTGGGAGGGTGGCGGGGTTCAGGGTATGGAACCGGGTGCTGAGCCCTTCGGAGGTGGAAGGGGTGGCAGCTGGAAGAGGCGTGCCCAGAGGGGTGGTGCTTGACATGGAGGACATAAAGGAGGTACATGGGGAGGTGCAGCAGGTCGCATGTGAATGTTTAGAGCACTGTGTGTGATAAAGTTACAGAGGAGGATTCAAACAAAGAGTTTCATCCTAAAAACATAATCTTTAACAAGGAATTTTCTCTTGCTTGCCTCCCTCTTAAAAGGCCAAATAAACTTTTTTTCATTTTTTTATATTCATTGGATGTACACACAGCAGTATACTGGACTTAAAGATAGATTAACCAAAACTGGGACTGGTCAGCTATGCAATAATAACCTGAGTTTGAACCACCAGTCAATCATCAAGTATCAACACTAGAAAGTATCTTGGAATAATACGAGTGTGCTTGTAAATGTGATATTAATGTCCATTACTTTCATGAAAAAAACTATTTTGTAGGGTGGGTATCACCCTGTTTCCAATAGTGGATATAAGCTCTTCAAATGGTAGATTTAATGTTTTATTCTGTATTTGTCACTCATCTGTATCATGCATTAAACCTCTGAGACGCACATTTTTTTTTAGCTCAGTATAAGCTCACTTTTGAAACAGATTCCTTCTGATCAGTAACAGACATAATAGGTTATATAATAAAACAGCCTATAATTATGATTATTATCCATGACTAATTTTGTTAAACATTATATAGGTACAGGATGGAGATTAAAGGAGGAGAAAAATACCTTGTTTATCAATGATGCTGCATTTTCTTTCTTTCTTACATGTTTGTGGATGTCTTTGAACGTTTTTTAATTGATAGCCACTGTATGACTGTAGATGGAGACATCTGTGGATCTGTCTTCTTGCAGACAGAAACTTATAATGCTTATTTTTATATGAATAAATTTGGTAAAAGACATCATGCTTTTGTTTTATCCTTTTGCTGTGCACATAGGTACACAAGTTCACTTGTTCCAAATACACCTTTCTCTGACATTTTGACTTGTCAAGCACAGGTGTAACTAATAAGAATCATAACTGCTGCATTGTTGGTTCACTGTACAGCTCACTCAGACACAGGAAATGATACAGATTCATCATTAATGTTCTTAGTTACCTATGTGCTTTTCCTGCTAAGTCATATTGCTGTATGTGTTGTGAGCAGGGTCTGAAATTAACCTTTTTCCTCACCTGCCACTGTGGCAGGTCACTGAACATTTCTACCGGCCACTACATTTTTTTTTTTCACTTCTGAAATCGAGGTACAACGCTTTAAAATTGTAAAGACTAGGTCAGTGGTACCAGACCGTAGAATTATGGAAAATATTATGTAACCTTAATCCATTTTACAGGTTCGCAAATTTCATGGTAATTAGGTGATAATTAGTAAGTAACCTATTTGAAATATCTTTGGAATTACTGCCAAATTACCCCAATATTTACCTCAAAATGTATCGAAAATTACTTTATTATAAACATAATTTAATAATTATATGCTAAATTAGCATATAATCATTAAAATAAGACCCTGAGGCTTGAGAAGAGGCTGCTCTTTATCGGAGGCGGAAAACCCAAACTAATAGAAGACACAAATCAGGCACAAATCTCACTATTGTATGACTTATTGTCTACACAAATGTAACCTGGTAGCTAATGTCATGATTTTGAGTTTTTTAAGAAATTTCAAAGAAGTTATTTGCTAATTATCATCTATTTACCAGCAGACATGAAAATAAAGCATATCAATTAACTTTGTATTCTTTTCCTGGAATGGTATTAAATAAATTACCAGCTATTGAGAAATAGCAGAATATAATTATTAAATAATGTTTATAATAAAGTATTTTTCAATACATTTATAGGGAAATATTGGGGTAATTTGGCAGTAATTTCAAAGAAATTTCAAATGGGTTACTTGCTAATTATCACCTAATTACCATGAAATTTGCGGACCTGTAAAATAAAGTGTTACCATATATTTTATTTAAGCTTTATAATTGCTTTTTAAAAATAAAATTTCATAATATAAGGAAAACCTGTCTGCCATGGTGACAGGTGAACTGAAATTTCCACCTGCAACAGCCAACATTTACTCTGTTATTTGGCAGGTGGCAGGTGCTAATTTCATTCCCTGGTTGAGAGCGAGTCTGTTAACCTATTATCAAGTTATGAAATTATTCCATTGCTGATAGGATTATATGTGAACGCCAGTGATGGATTGTCACTAAGTACAGTAACTCAAGTACAGCACTTGTACTTTCCATTCTACGATACTTCCTTTTCACAGTAGCCATTTTGACATGTAATTGCAGGGTGAACACAGGTGTAACTAATAATGTTAATTATGAGGTCCTGTTCCATTTAGGTGTGCCAGGGCCCTGGTATTGTGCATGCTGGTTCACTGGAGTGACTGAGACTAAATATAATGGAGCCATAATTAATTTGATCAATTACAGTTGTGTTTCCCCTGTAATTCCATGTTCCATATTATGTAATGCTGTTCTAGATCAAACTAGTCAACAGTATATAAAATACTTGAAATTAGCATATTCATATGTATAATATGATATGTATAAGTAACTCACAAACAGTTTCTTTCCCTGGGCCATAAGAACACTAAACTCTGTCAAACAGTAAATACCTCATACTTGTGCAATAATTATTTTTTATTAGTGAAATAGTTACACTATTTATACATAGTTTCTAATTGCACTGATCTGGAGAAGCACTCCAAATGTATGTGAATCATGTGGGGAACGAATGGGTACTGTGAATGTAGTGAATGTTATGTGTAAAATGGAGGAATGAATGTGTATTGTAGCTGTCTGTTTGTTTTTATTTATCTATTTTTAACTGCACTGAGCTGGAGAAGCCTCCAAATTTCGTTGTACCATGTACAATGACAATAAAGCTTTCTATTCTATTCTATTCTATAAAACTGTAAAAAGCAATTTTCCTGGATTATGAAAAGGCCTATTTTACTTTTGATACTAATACTTCAATACTTTTTCTATTACTACTTTTCCTTAAAGGGACTATTTGTAACTTTTTACACGTATAAATCTATCAGGTCAGTTTCCCAAGTGCGCTCGCATATGCACACTCGCGTGTGGCTACGCTGTTCAGACGAGACTCCAACACAAACTACACGGAAGCACCAAAGTTATATCTAGTGAAGCCCGTCTTGCAAAACAGTGTTGGCCGCGGTCGGAGGACGCGGGGGAGACCGTAGCTTTGGTCTCCAGGGCTGGAGTCTCTGCTGTACTCTGCTCCTCTGCTCCTCTGTCTGCTTGACATCACTCAGCTCGCTCCACCTCACGTGTATGCGCGCACACTACACACGGCAGAAGAGTTAGTTTAGCTCTGAGAATATCTAAATGTACATTGGACGTTTGTGCAGAAATAAATGCTGCAGCTCCTCCAGACTAACAGAGATTTCCGGTGTCTTGTGAAGTGACGGGGCTCCGCAGCGAGAAACGTTATCGTCTCCGACCGGGTGCCGGTGTCTCCTTCCGGCCACGGAGACGATAACGTTTCTCTTCCTGCTTCAGAAAAGCTAACACTAGGATCAGCAGTGATTCACGGAGAGACCTTTGTCTGGTCAGCTAACATTACTGCCAAGCAGGTGAAATATAGAGTGATATTGTGGTTTTAGCTGAAGTGTGTTGCCTCACTGTGTTGAGCGATGCTCGTTCATGTCTATTTAGAGCGAGCACAAGCGTGAGCCCGACGCTGACTTTCGTTGACTTAACGGCCACAGGTTTCGCTGTTAACAAGCATTTCTGAATCTTACAAACAGTCCCTTTAAGTATCTGAATACTTTCTCCACCACTGGTGACCATAAACTGTAGGCCTGTTTGTATTTTCAGCCCATAAACAGTAAAACTACAAGTCCCAGCATGCAACGCACAAAACGGATCCTTTTTGTCCCTGCGCGGTAGCCCTACAATGCGTCACGAGTCACATGAGTGATCATGTGGGCAGCTGAGGGAAAATAACAGTAGAGTTAGCTAGTAAAGACAGCAAACAACTGATATTAATGAAATAAACTAGCCACAGTCAGGGCAGCGAGCTACCGGAGGCCGACATGGCCAACATCACCAAGAAAGTGTCGTGGTCCAGCCGGGCAGACGAGTCCGGTGCGACCGGGGAGACGACCCCGCTGCTCAACGGATCCGAGCAGCCCAGGACCTCCAGACAGGTACGAATAGACTGGAGGAGGCTAACTAGCTACAGCTAGAGCTAGCCTGACCTGCTGGTACTCCTGCAGCACTGAGAGGAGATGCTGTGTCATGTGTTTATTAACCACTATAAGGTTATGTTGAGTCATGTTTTTATATGCTGCATGGGTTATGGATGCTTGTAATGGGGTTTTAATGCATTGCAGCCTTCATTTTGGGGTGTGTTTTCATGTGTTATGGTATGTTTGCAGCATCAGATGCAACAACAAGCTTTGTTACAACAAGCTAAATTAATGTTAAATAATTTACTTACATGACACACGCAGTTCTATTCAGTTACTTTGAAAAAATACTCAGATTATAGAGAGTTTTATAGTAATATAATAATAATAATAAATTGTACACATACATGTATTTATACCCTTCTACTTATAGTTTTGATAAGATAGTTCTTCCACAGTTACTTCGCTTATTCACTATTGTATGTTGGAATTGGAAAAGTCAGCCTGATGGCAACATTAATAGATGGATGGATGGATGGATAGATAGATAGATAGATAGATAGATAGATAGATAGATAGATAGATAGATAGATAGATAGATAGATGGATAGTAACTTTATTGATCACGAGGGAAATTCAAATTTCCAGCATCACAGTTCCATAGTGCAAAAACATGTTAGTAAAAAGGCAGTAAAAAAGTTAGTAGTACAAAGTACAAAAAATATACCAGATATAAAAATAGATGAAGAAAACTGTTAAAACTGAATATAGCATTGAGAAGATGCTGTGTCATGTTTGTATTAACCACTATAAGGTCACGTTGAGCCATGATTTTAAATGCTGCATGGGTTATGGATGCTTGTGATGGGTTTTTAATGCATTTTGGGGTGTGTTTTCATGTGTTGTGGTATGTTTGCAGTTGGGCATCAGATGCAACAACAAGCTTTGTTTCTTTTGTTTCTAGTTACTTTGAAAAAAATACTCAGATTACAGAGAGTTTTGATAAAATAGTTCTTCCACAGTTACTTTGCTTATTCACTATTGTATTTTGGAATTGGAAAAGTCAGCTTGATGGTAACATTAATATTCATCATTATAAACAACTTAACATTATGTCAGTCATAACTTTAGAAAGGGTGATGATGATGATGATGATGATGATGATAATAATATAGCGAATGTGTCAGTGGGACAGTTCTCAAATTGTAATAAAATGTCCACTGTACTTCTCAAGTAATAGAATCAGGTTACATAGGGTTGCAGGTAATCTGTGCCTGTTATTGAGACTGTTGCTTGATCTTTGCTTCAGATCACAACAAGCTTTGTTTGGGACAAAATGTAAAATTAAATGAGTGTTAAATAATTTACTTACATGACACGCAATACTATTCAGTTACTTTGAAAAAAACTCAGATTACAGAGTTTTATAGTAATATAATAATAATAATAATAATAATAATAATACATTTATTTATATATCACTTCTCAAAACAGATGTTACAAAGTGCTTCACAAGACAATAAAAGCAGATAAATAAAGTACATACAGTCACGTATTGGGACTTTTTTTTACTAAGATGTTATACATATGGTGGTGAGTCTTATACTATGAGTTTTCCTAAACTTAGATTTGAAAAAATCGCAAATATCGCCTTGCTTACAGTATCGCAATGTATTGAATCATTACTAGATTCCTGCCAATACACAGGCCGAGTCATGAGCTAGTAGATCTGCTGTCTTTAGACTGGACAAAGTCGTCTGTCCACCTAATATAGAAACACATGGGGAAAATCCAACTTCCTTTTTCCTCTAATGCCACCAGGTTAGTCAGTAACTTCTGCACCATCAGGACCAAAGGTGGAAGTAAACTAATTGCCCTTCTTTTGATAATGTACTATAGTTCATTATATCATACATGCGTCGTCTTCTTGGACCCTGTTACTGGATACCAACATCTGTGTGGTGTTAAAACATCAGCCTGCAAATTGCCACACACAGCCATATATATCTATATATCTATATATATTTCTGTTGGTGTCTGTGATGTCTGTAGCTGTCTGGAGGAGGCAATATATTTCAGATAGGCAGACTCAGCACGGTGGATTTGGAGGAGGAGATGACATCAGATGAGGTAAAGTCCGAGCCCGAAACGTCATCGCACTCTTTCTCTCTTGTGTCTGTCGCTCCTATCGACCATCACTCCATCAAGACCGTCTGCGGCATTTCTCTGAGACTGCTAAAGTGTAGTTTAGAGATGTTCAGATACCATTTTTTTCCTTCCCAATACCGATTCCGATACCTGAACTTGCAGTAGTAGTAGCTCTAGTGTAGTTAGTCAGTAATGGTAAAATACTATCATCAACTATTATGTCTTAAAATGACAAAAACAATAACAAGCGGCATGTTGGGGGGCATTTTCAGTAGACTTCATGTGATTCAGCCTCGTGCTCAGGTTGAGGTTGTGTTACACGTGGAACTTTAAGACCTGATTTGTGAGATGCAATTTGAGATAAAGTTGAGGGTTCAGACATAAATGTGTTTAATCTCAGTTGCTGAAACGGTTTAACCCCTAATGTGAGAAATCTGACACAGAAATGACCTGCTACTGCAACGGGGACAGACTGACTCATCCAGACACGTGCTTGGAAACCGTCTGAAGGTTTCCACTGTGATGCATCGCTAATGATGAATTGATGCAGGCCATGTGCTCGACCCTGACCGCTCAACCATTCGGTATTTTGTTTTCAGAAACTGATTGATCCCTCACACTGGTCACTGATGAAAAAAAAAAAAAAAAACAGACGAAGAAAAAGTAGAGAGCAACAGACAGTTTAGCCAAGAAGACTTCATAAAAACCCTCCTGCTGTAAATGTGAAGCAAAAGACGTGTGAATTAGCTTATACCAGTCAGGTTTAATCAAGTTTATTAGCACAGATGGAATCAAAACTCCCATAAATGCCCCCTAAAAAAATCACAATAAGTCGGTTAAAGACCAGTACAGGACCATACGACTGATGCTTGAGGCTATTTTGCCGTCGCTTAGCTTGACAGGACATCACATCCTTTTCCTTCCGTCACTGAAACCATCAGATTCAGCTCTGTTTGCACTGCCTGATGGGAATGTGATGCCATGCATGTGATCGTTTGCATGCTTGTTGTATGCTGCCGTAAACAAAAGTTTTGTTTACAGTATTTTAATTTGCTTATGTGAATGTCACTTATCTCATGTAGTTGCTTTATTTGCTGCTGATTGTGTGGCTGCACAGACGGGCCACGGCTGTTTTGACAGAGGCCCACTTCACATTGTATGTAAATGTGAAATGGAGTACTGTTGAATTGCCTGTAGTTGGCTTGTATGCATCTGCGTCATTATCAATGCTCTAGTAGATACTGGAGATTAGATAAAGTCTGTCAAACCCGTCCTCTCTTTTCTTTTAAAGTGACTCTTGAGATTAAATCAAATGTCTTTCTCGTGTTGTCTCAAATGCTTGTGAAATGCTGCTGTTGTATTCAAAATGTTTCCTCTGATGTCAGTAATTTAGTTCCCAGCTCCTTGCAGTCCCTCACATGATTCAACAGGGCCCCGTTTCAGAAAGCAGGTTTAACAAACACTGAGTCGTTAGCCTGAACTCTGAGTTGACTAATCATGAGGTGGGAAACTGATCAGAGTCAGATCAATCAACTCTGAGTAGGTTGAACCTGAATCTGACTGTACATTAGGCTTTATATTTTAAATATATTAGTTGAGTTTTAATCTGAATGGGTGGAAGTGACTGGGATCAGTCTTTTATGTGTAAGGAAACATCAGGCTTGACTTAAACATTGCTTTCCTAACTTTATAAAACAAAATATAACATATAAATACGTAGATCTAAATTGACTAAATTGTCATTTATTATTAAAATAATAAATCGTACACCAGCAACTTGGTAAAAAAATCTTCAAAATTAGCAGGAATTACTGTTCAAGTGTAAAACTTTTTAATGCAGCAACAAATTGGTCAAATTTCAGTATATAATGTACATAGCATATAGAAATAGAATAGAATTGAATAGATCGACCTCATTGTCACCGATACCCGATCCAGCTATTTGAGTCAGTATCGACCCAATATCCGATCCGGTATCGATGCATCCCTAGTTATGTGCAATAAACATTTTAGTGGAACGGCTCTAACAAACAGCTGTCTTGTGTGCACACAGTCACAGTGTTATAATAAAAGGACATGCAGAAGTTTTATTCTGAGCTGAGGCTGACTTGATGCTGTGTAATATTTAAATGTTCAAAGAAATGACTGGCAGCATATAAAAGCGGTAGCTTAACTAATATCTGACATACAATAAACCTTCAATACACACTTTGATATGGACTGAATGAAGGAGGAAATAAAACCGCGCGTCTGGCTCTGTAAGAGAGAGGAGACAGAGAGAAGCCCAGGGTTAGTTGAAGAAAACCTGCCAGTGAGCAGGTTAAGTTCACAGAGTCAGTTACCATAGTAACCATAGTTACCATAGTAACTGACCCAGAGTTTCCCTCAACTCATGGTTAACTAACTCAGTTTTCACTAATCCTGCTTTCTGAAACGGCCCCGGTCAGAGGTTATATGTCAGAGTTGTTGTGGTGATCTCTGTGTTTTTGTGTGTTTTTCCTTGCAGGACTCTCTTAGGGGGCGGCCTAAAGAGATCCCTCATAATGAGAAGCTGCTGTCACTTAAATTTGAGGTAAAACTTTCCACACTGATGCTGATTATTGTGTGACTCTAGAAACCCCGGATTACATTGGACAAGATTGTTTTAAATTAAAGCCTCATGTGTATGTGTAGGATTTGAAAATGTCATACTTTGATGACACCTTATAGGACTTTAAAAGGCAGGTAAGGCTAAATAAAGGAAGCGATGAAAACAGCAAAAGTCAGTAACACAGGTATAGAATAATACACTTGAGGCCATGAAACCTTAACAACAACTTGGTGCAACAAAGAGGGCAATAATCTCCTTAAGCAAGCTGGAAACTGGCAACAGTTGCTGAAATCAGCTTTGTATTAACATGTTGTTGGTTTGCTATGAACTTGCTGACATTGATCCAAAAACGTATATGCACACACATTTTCCAGATCTGTGTTTCTCATGAAGAATAGAAGTAAACATCATCAGCTTTATCTTTATTTTACTGCTTTATTGTATTTATTTTATGTTATGTTATTGCAGAGTCTGGACTATGATAACATTGAGAACCAGTTGTTTCTGGAGGAGGAGAGGAGGATGAGTCATATGGTAAGTGAAGAGTGGGAATCACCTGAATATATGTTGTACTGCCTTAATATTTCACTGTGTATGAAGTCATGTATTTTCATCTTCTTTTCATCTGCTCGCATCTCTCCTCTGCTGTTTGTTCCATCTCCTGTCCTCCTCTCCCTTCCCTCTCTCGTCTTGTATTTTTAGGGTTTCCGCTGTCTGGAGATCAGTCGCTGGGTGGTCTGCGGTCTAATCGGCTTTCTGACCGGCCTCATCGCTTGTTTCATAGACATCGTGGTGGAGGAACTGGCTGGGATCAAATACCAAGTGATCAAAGAGAGTATCCTGAAGCTTTGTACAAGATACACCTAGTCAGACCAACTAGTTAGCTTTACTGCACGAGGATGGTTCACAGAGACACTGCAGCTACTGGAGGAATATATTATTACTTTTAGTATTGCACTGTTTTCCTTCATTATGTTCCAAAGTGGCTGATGGTTATTCATCCCATCAGTCATGACTACAGTGGAAAGTGCTTATAATGATCACGTCTGTCCGGGTCAAATTGATCAGATCACTATAAGCGGATGATTATCATCGTCATTAGCATAATTTCTCATGCATTTCTCATTCTAATTGACATTTGTATATTTATTACATGAATACAAAGTAATGAAACAAACCGCTTTGCTATTTACTGGCTCGCTTGCCAGTTCTCCTGCCTTTTCCCTCACCGAGGGTGAGACATTTGCCGTTTTTGGTCGGCTCTGCAGCGCGAGCGGTGCATGCAGATCGGCACCCCTTTGCCGGGGCTCCTCGTTCTCTCACCCTGTAGCGGCATGGAGGGAGACGGGCGCCGGTCTGCATGAGCTGCCGCAGAGCCGGTTGAGCATTGGCCAAGTTTCACTTTGGGGACTTTATGTGACCAGACATTATCGATCCACTTGACGAGGGTGCTTCCCCCCCTGCGCATTCGTTTTTCATTCAGAGAAAATAACTTACTTTTCCCCGTTATGATTTCAATGTGCAAACAGCATCAGCCTCAGGTATCCAGCTGGTAAGCAGACCGTCCGAGAGGCAAAGTATCAAGGTATTAAAGTAAAAAACAAAACAATAATTCAATTAACGTTAGTCTAATGTAGTTTTAAAATGTTGTCATGTATGAAAAGACCCCAAATGAACACTATAAGCAGACTACTTGATTACTATAAGAGAACTATTTAAACAGTGTTTGTATAGGAATGGTTCTGACATTTGGAATGATTCATTCCATATAAGCAGTTGATCACTGTAACCGTGATCACTTTAAGCAGTTTCCACTCTATCATCTAAATGGTGTTCATGTCCTCATCCTGCGTCTTAAATTTGTTGTTCATAATAGCTACTGAAACATATAAAGCGGCTAAACAGTGTGGCCATGTTTGGCTAATTTCAGCTACGTGCTATAAGGACCTCCGGAGTCTTTCCTTGACCTCTGACCCCTCACAGACATAGAGAAGTTTACAGAAGTGGGCGGCCTGTCGATCTCTCTCATCCTCTGGGCCGTCCTCAACTCCACCTTCGTCATGATGGGGGCCATCATAGTTGCATTTTTTGAGGTAAGACTGGAGGAGAAAAGATGTGACATTTTTTGTAATTAGTGTGACTTCTGGTTTGGAATCACAATCTGCGTTTCAGTTGTCTTCCTCTTTTGATGACATTCCTCGAATGTGAGAGTGAAAGTGTGTCAGTGACGTATCTGGAATACAAGCCATTCAAACCGATGTGGAAGTGAAAACTAATAAGGCAGCAGAATGTCTGTACCAGTTTGATTCCAACAGTGCGTAATACTGAAAATTTGAAAAGATGAATGTGCTTCTTTATTCCTGCCATTCTGGTTAACCACAGTTTATTAGCTGGTCAGCTGGGAGCGCTGAAGTTTCCTCCTGCAACCACATCAAACAAAGTGGTTCAGTCATGCTTTTTTTTCCCCACAGAGTCAGCTATTCATGCACTTTCATGTGAACTAGTGAGAAATTCCATTATGAATATGGGAACTCCACTGCTATTCTCTGATCACATCCTCAGATATTCCTGCTGTACTCATAAATACTGTAATTCTCTATCTTTTCCTTCAATATAACTCTCTTTCTCCTTCGTCTCATGCAGCCCATAGCAGCAGGAAGTGGTATTCCTCAGATCAAATGTTACCTAAATGGAGTCAAGATTCCCAGGGTGGTACGACTCAAGGTAAAACACACACACACACACATACAAACACATCAATGGATGTACTTGAAACCACTGTTTTTTTTTTTAACAGGAGAGACTTTCATATCCTTAACATGCTGTGTGTTTGTCCTCCACAGACACTGGTGGTGAAAGTGATCGGTGTTATATGCTCAGTGGTTGGTGGTCTTGCTGTTGGAAAGGTAAACATTAACCCTCAGCGACTGCCCACAATGCAGATTGAAAAGGCTTAATTGCTGTCAAGTGTCGAGTAGAGTCACCTGAGCTGGATACACAACAAAGAATACACATGATGGACACATGTTAAATTACATGAGATGTTTATAAACCACATACTGTACCGATGTTTTTTCATTGTTTGAAAATTTGGGATTTTGCTTTTGATTTAGATAATTTCCATTCAAAGTCGTATGGATTGACTTTGTAAATGAATGCCAAGTCCTGCCAAGAGTTCCCTCTCATACCTGTTCTCTTGTTTACCCACAATTCCTCAGGAAGGGCCCATGATTCACTCTGGTGCTGTTGTAGCTGCAGGGGTCTCACAGGGCAGGAGCACCTCGTTAAAGAGAGACTTCAAGGTCAGTGTGTAGTGAGTTTCTATCCGTGTGTGTGTGTGTGTATGTGTGTATGCGTGTGTGTGTCTCTGGCTACGCAACAGAAGGAAGTATATTGGATTACAATCATATTTTTATGCCCCTGCACAGCCGTGGCCAGAGGCGTTATGTTTTCGGGTTGTCCGTCCGTTACATTCTGGTGATAACGATATCTCAGGATCGCCTGGATGGAATTTTTTCACATTCGGCACAAATATCCACTTGAATGCAAGGATGAACTGATTTAGATTTGGTGGTCAGAGGTCACTGTGACTTCACAAATCATAACTCAAGAATTCATATGTTAATTATGACAATTTCACAAATGTCCAATATAGGGCTGACATGTTAGTAATCAACTTCCAAATCATGTATACCAAAGTCACTCCCAAAGTATGTAATAATAATGTATAAATCACAAAATAGCCCATGAAATAAGGAATAAACCCACAACATTACTCATATTCAACATGAATTATTATTAGTTATTCTCGGATGGATATCGCTGTTTGTTGTGTGTAGAGGTTCGTGTGTGTACAGTAGTATAGCAACGGTGCTGCCCCCGGTACTGAAACGGGGGAGATGGAGACAGACAGAAGAACATGTCAGCCTGCTGCATTGCACCCCACCACGAAGCTCCAAATGCCTTTGTATATTACTCACCGAAGCTTCAAAGCTCAAAAACTGGTATTTAGGACAGCCCTAATACCCATAGAACCCATTTTCATTCACATATCTTGAGGTCAGAGGTCAAGGGACCCCTTTGAAAATGACAGTTTTTCCTTGCCAAAATTTAGCGTAAGTTTGGAGCGTTATTTAGCCAATCCAATGGGTTCTTTAGGTTTTCTAGTTTCATGTGATGCCAGTATCTTCACTGTAGCTTGAAAACTGAGCTGGCTAAAACCTAAAAATTGCAGGTTGCATTAATGCTTTAAAGAAATTGGTGGCATTAAAACAAATTTGCGTTAACACGTTATTATCGCGTTAACTTTGACAACCATAGTATGTATTATTGATATGTTCTAAAAATGTGAATGGTTAGAGTGCATTTGTGAATAAAAGAACGTATAACTATTAATAAGTGTGTGATTGTGTTTGTAGATCTTTGAATACTTCCGGAGAGACACAGAAAAAAGGGACTTTGTGTCTGCTGGAGCTGCTGCCGGAGTTTCAGCTGCTTTTGGAGCACCAGTCGGTAAAAAACCACAACAACCTCACCAGAGCTCAGCATACACATGTGCTTTGTTATTAATCTGTCTTATTGGGCAGTTTAGCTGCTATAAAGCCAACAGTCCAACCAATATGGCTGCATGCTCAGACTAAAGACAAAGAAACCTGTTAAGGAAACGGGGCCAAAAAGAACCCAAGGTGGTATTAAAAAGTCTTAAATTTTATTTGCAAAACTCTTAAATATTTTCTCTTGCCTGTTGTAGGCATTACTGATAGTTATAACATGTTTTGGGATCGTATCATGTGCAGTCAGGAGACATCTGTAAACAAATAATTGGATTAGCTAGCTACAGCTCATTGACTCATAATGGAGTTCTGGGTTAATGCCGCTTATCCAGATTGAGGTCACATTGCTTTCATTCATTTTATCGTCAGAAATGATAAATGTAATGCTTGGAAGTATTGAAGAAAATGTGATTGTAATAATAAATAATTGTAGGCTGTATTATCCCCACTGGTTTTCCATCATACTTTGGATGGTATGATCATCAAACATGTATTAAATTGCATTCCATTGTGGTCTTAAAAAGTCTTAAATTTAGTTTTGTGAACACTGCAGAAACCCAGCCATCACCTGACATACCTGAACTACACTGGTGATGCTTGTTGTGATTGTAAAGCTGCCTTGTACATACAGAGACCGGATGATTCACAGACCGTGTCTCAGTCTGTTATGTGTTACCGTCATGTGAAAAGAGTGCTTGAAATTTACCTTATGTGAAACCAGTAAATGATCAGCTCCTACACTGCACTTATCACTCAACACTTGGCGTGGATACTCATCTTCTGACGTGTCATAAGTGGATCAGATGGATAATTGAATTAAAATGCTGCTGTGGTTCTTGACTGTAATTTTATTTCTTCGGTCGACAGGCGGCGTTCTGTTCTCTCTAGAGGAGGGAGCTTCTTTCTGGAACCAGATGTTGACGTGGAGGATAGTAAGTCACATTGTCCTACACATGCCCCCTATCATAAACTCATTATTAACGATCATGTGATGTTGTCAAGTAAATCAAATCAAGAAGTTTGTATTCAGAATACTGACTGAAGAGAGGAGGAGGAAGATTAATGTGGAATGTTGATGCATGAGGATGTCAAATGTTGTCTTTAAAGGGGAAAAAAACGTTTTCTGTGGATTTTGTATCCACATTTTTTGATGTTAAATGTAGTCAATTGAAGCAATAAATTCCTCAGTGTGAGCTACTGTATATTGACTGAGAAAGCTGAGTTCTCCTGATTGCGTAGCCGTTCCGGCAGTGCCTATATGTACCAGGATGAATTGTGCGCGAAGTTTTGACGCCCAGAGGGTCCAAGTCCCCAGGAAGAGCGCCGGGCTTTGACGCAAATTTTCATAGTGGCTAAATGGTGGAATTACAACTTCCATGTCCATCATGTCAGAAACTGCAGTTCTTTGAATAACTACTTGAGGCTGGGTCAAAAAGCGAGTCAATCCCCATAGACCCCCATGTTAAAATGCCCGACTTTACAGCAGAAATAACACAACAACATGTTTACTAATTACTAATTTACTAATTAATAATAATTAATTAATAATGTTTACAGCCTGGTACAAATAAAACATTTTTTGTCTCTATAGCTAATATCCTTGTTCATGACAACTGTATGGGGTGAATTTTATATAACGCACACATTCGAATTATATAAAGGTTTAAAGTACGGCTTAATGAGGGTGTGACGGCTTTGAGTGATAGATGCGTGCCGTACAAGGTCACTAGCTGTCTGCTCTGCTGCGTCACCCGGGCCGCCTCAGCTCCACCCACGACTCACCTCTTTGCCCATTTTTTAATTAGTCTGGGGTTAGGCTGTGTTGTCACTGCCAAGGTGTAGCGATGGCCGGAGCCACCCGCTTTGAGCTTCACAACGGCTCTTCAGAAACCTGGGGGTGACATCACAGAGACTACGTCCATATTTTATACAGTCTGTGATTCGAATATGAAAATGAATATTTGATTGTAGAAAAAAAAAAACAGCACCACTGAGGGCTGAATGATAGGAGGAGAGTCACACAATGTTACTTTCATGAATTGAAAATTGAATATAACATTCGGTCATGTTGAAGGAAGAATAATTCAACAATAGATTGTTTGGAAGGAGGAGCTGGAAAATGTTGCTGAGGAGAGGGATGTCTGGAATTCCCTGCTAAGCCCTTCTACCCCTGCGCCCTGGCCTCAGATAAGCGTAAGAAAAAGGGTGGATGGATGGATGGATTATTCGAATAGTTCGAACCTATGTGCTGTTTTGTTTTTAGAACGAATATTCAAACGCCATTTCTAGCCTATTTTGACAGCCCGAAAGGAAAGACGGCGCTGGATGCAGGAAGAACAACAGATTTTGGGTCAATATTGCACACACTGAGGAATTTGTTGCTTCAATCGAATACATTTACCATCAAGACTGATTGGACATCCACATAAAAGGTGTTTGTGTTTTGTGTATCTTTCCCTCCTTTTTTCATTTTCTCATCATCCCCCTCTTTCTTTCTCCCCTACAGTTCTTTGCCTCCATGATCTCCACCTTCACCCTGAACTTCTTCCTCAGTATCTATCACAATAATCCAGGAGACCTTTCTAACCCGGGTCTCATCAACTTTGGGCGCTTTGAGAACGATGTGAGAAACGCATATTATACATTGTGTATTTTTCCAGCTTTCTGTTTGTCAGTGTAAAAGATGACACAATGTGCTTTTGTCCGTTTTCAGAGTGTGGCCTATAACCTCTATGAGATTCCCTTGTTCATCGCTATGGGAGCTATAGGTAAAAAGTCCTTTATGTGTCTGTAAATATGTTTGATTCTTTCGCAGGGTGAACTTGACTCTTGTATGACCGGGTAGAGGCCATGAATAATATAATAATAATAATAATAAGAAAAACAGTTTGATTCTGTTAGTGTTTGAAAATCTGACAGCCTGTGTGTTTATTTCCTGTCTTTCATCGCTCTCCTGTGCAGGTGGATTGCTGGGAGCTCTGTTCAACGTGCTCAACTACTGGCTGACCATCTTCAGGATCAGGTAAGGTTTAGAAAGGCATCACATGAATAAAAGTACAAAACAAATTGTCACCACCTTAGGGAAGAAAGTTTCAACAAAGGGTCAGGTGACGTACGGTCTGAAGAATTGCTTCATTTGTGTAGTGTGCCAAGAAAAACACCTGGTAGCGTTTAAGCTTTGCTCTCGCCTGACAAAGACAGGGTGGGGTGCACAATAAGGGAAGTCTTCTCATGAGCATTTGAAACAGTTTCTCAGCGTCTTGTGATTGAAGTGTTTTTAAAATAGTCACACAGAGTCAGGACAAATGTAATCACTGGGAGGAGACTTCTGCCAAGAAACCTGTGGTTCCTGCTTCCTTGTCTGGAGCTGGATGGTACATATTGTGCAGTTTGTTTATTGAGTTGGTAGATTATTATGCAAGTGCATAATAATTATAATCTGACTGGTCAGAAGAATTAAAAAACAGCATTAGATGTTCTGTCCTAATATTATTATTGTTGCAAAGTTTGCTTTTTGCCTATACAGAACTACTAGTAAAACAAAAATAGTCTTTTCTGGAACAGGTGTCACATTTTCTGTATTTAAGTTTGGTTTAAGCAAACTTGAGGTTGTTCCTGATTATGTCTATTTAGGTAGAAACATTAAATTACAACATGATGAAGTCTATTTAAAAAGCTACATTTACTATGATAAGTAAAACTTGTAGATGGAGATGCCCATTGACATCACATTTGAGTTATTTTATCAGATGATGATGCCAGTATGGAGTCATGTGCTGTATATAGTTTTCATCAATTAGAACACATATATGAATATATACCAGGGGCAGTCGAACAATAATAAAGGCACAGCAGTCAGTAAGGCAAGGCGAGTTTATTTATATAGCACATTTCAGCTACAAGGCAATTCAAAGCGCTTCACATAAAACATAAAACGTCAGAAACACGTTATTAAAGATAAAATAATAATAATAATAAAAAATAAGTTTAAATAGAATGCATAACATAAGATAAAAAATATAACCCACTTATATAATATTATAATAATAATAATAATAATACATAATTTGTAAAACACTTTTAAGAGCAAGAGAATAAAAATAAAAACAAGCTAAATAGAATAAGACGGGTATAAAATACAAGAATAAAGGTTACAGAGCAGAGTAAAAAATTGATTGTTTAATAATACAATAAAAATTAATCTCAGACAACAACATAACCAACAAAGGGACAGTATAAAATGAAAATAAAATGAAAAAAAACAGAAGCGAAAATATTGCTGTATTGATTTGCTATGGACTTATGTAATGTTTCTCAAAAATAAATCAGAATCAGAAAACGAGCCTTGTCAGATTAAAGAACCATTGATTTAATAAAGAAACTTTTACCGTTTCTGTACATACTTGATAACTAGAGCAAATATTTAATACAAAATGCTGAAATTTGTAAACAAGTACAAACAAGTAAAGATAAGCTACAAAGAGCTTAACATTAAAAAATAAATAGGGCTGTTAAAGTTAACGCGATAATGTCAAATTACTAACGCGTTAACGCAAATTGGTTTTAACGCCACTAATTTCTTTAACGCATTAACGCAAAATTGCGATTTTTAGGTTGTAGTGGACTCGGGAGCTCGAGTGAAGATACTGGCATCATATGAAACTAGAAAACCTAAGAAAGCCATTGGTACCAACCACGTTATGTTAGCTTGTCAAGAAGGAGGCTAAATAACACTCAAACCCTCTGCCAACTTAAAATAAGATATCATACACTTGGTTTGCTTTTAATATGTGTGAGAGTGGTAAATTGTTTTCAAAGTGGCTAAATAAGTGTTACTCTGTTTATGGTATGATTATGGAGATACAGTATTAACCCACAAGGGATAAAACCTAAAGATTCAAGGATCCACTGGGTTTGCATAATAATGATCCATTAGTTTGTGAAAAATACATCAACTTGCTCAGCTGTGTGAGTAGAATAAATATGGTCTAATTTAGTAGTTGTAGCCATAATTTCCCAATTTTAGAATAGATATTTATATGATTTATGTGACAAGGCTGTGTACTCGATGTGACCACTTACTAAAACTAATCTAATGAACTTTATCATCTTGTTAGAAACTGTGGTTTACATAAATATGTTAATGTTGAGTCGGGTGCATACGTAGGGGATAATGTACAGCGAGCCGATCATTGTTGTGAAAGAATCCCAGACAGGGCGCTGCTGCAGAGTCTGACATCAGAGCTGCGCCCATAGCAACAGTCTGTTATACATAGCAAGGGTCTGCTACACAGAAATTACAGACGGCAGAACGCTGTGATTGACCAATCAGAATCGAGTATTCAACACAGCCGTGTAATAAAAAGTCTTTATTAAACAAAGACTACAGGGTAATAGGGTTAAAACAAAAACTTCTGTTTTTGTGTAACTTTGTTCAGCAGAACTGGCATTAAAATAAAAAGACATTCATTTCCTGTATTTTTATATTCAGTACATGTCTGGGCAGTGCTGCTTCTAAAAATGCTCCTCTGTCATCCGACACAGAGTGTGCAGAAGGATAAAGTCCGTCAGAAATAACAATAACATCACAATAATTGGCTTCTACTTGACATTTAAAGAGCCACGCATTGCCTGAAGGCACAAAATGGCAGATTTGGCAGAGAAGCTTTGTTTTCCACTCAGCTGTTTTTCTTGCATACATAGTTTCCTCGTCGCTTTGGAAAGTCCGTACTGAGGCCAACAGTGCGTCAACAATTTGGAAGTTTCTGGTTAATTAAAGTCATTATGTGGAGGATTTCAACATGTCCTACTTACAGGCAGGCTTGGTAATCTTGAGAAACCAGCAAGAGTACAGGAGTTTTAAAAATGATCGGACCTAAAAACCCAGCCCAGTGTTGCCAACTCTTTTCCAATGAAAGTAGCTAGCAGCACTCGCTCCAAAAGTCACAAAATCCAGTGAGAAAGTCGCCGATTCGGAAACAGTGACAGTCCGTCGCTTCAGGTCTCCCTCCAAAGCCGTTCCCCTAAAATGATCATGTAAGGAATACTGCACAGCGAGCCGGTCATTGTTGTGAAAGAAACTCCGACAGGGTGATGCCGCACCCCGACGCGCAGCAGGGGGGTCGCGTCAGGGACTCTCATTGGGTCGCTAATTGTACATTCTCCCCCTTATTACACAACTACTTACTTAAGAAATCAATATTTTGACACAAAAACGGTCCGCCAGAGTCCAACATCTGAACTGTGCCCATAGCAACAGTCTGCTACACATAGCAACGGTCTGCTATGATATAGAAATTGCAGACCGCAGAACTCCGGGATTGGCCAATCAGAATCGAGTATTCAACACAACCGTGTAGTAAAATGAACGTAAACAACGAACATGGCTATTGTTAGTATTCACAGCTGTCAAGCTAGCAGCTTGTAGAAGACTGCGGTGTTGGCAATGAGCGCACAGGCAGAGTGCGCATTTTTTGTCAGAGCATTTGATTTATTGCTTGCTGTCGGGATGTAATGACAATTTCAACTAATATAACAAAAAAATGTATTTGAACAACACTACCAAGCCTACCTTTAAGTGGCATCCTGTTTGCGTGTGTGTTGCAGGTACGTTCATCGTCCTTGTTTACAAGTGATGGAGGCTATGTTGGTTGCTGCAGTGACCGCGTGTGTGTCATTCACCATGATCTACTTCTCCAATGACTGTCAGCCTCTGGGGCCAGAGCACACTGAGGAGTACCCACTACAGGTGTGCAAACACACACACACACACACACATAAACACACACATGCACACTCCGAGAAACGTCACCTATGTCATGTAATAAAGCTAAAACTAGGGAAGTCGTAGTAACATGGTGTCACAAGAACAGTTGATGTGCATGATTCAGCATCAGACAGACACAAGTGCAGATTAAGATAAGACATGTCCTTCTCACGGTGAATCTTGGTGCTTCCTATTTTGTACCAGACAGAACAGTTTCAGTTCAATAAGCTTCATCACCATTAATGCCATGAGAACAACACCGCCAAAGGAATCTCAGAAGATTACAACACTTTTGACTTTCATGTTCCTCAGAGGAACTTGGTCCCTGGACTTTTTCTTCACCATGACCTTCACATTTGTGGTATTGAGTGAAATGTCTCAACAACTATTAGATGGATTGCCATGAAATTTGGTGCAGACATTCATGTTCCCCTCAGGATCAATTGTAATTACTCTTGACCTTTCACCTAGCACCATGATGAGGGCAACATTTAAACTAATGACATTCCCATTGTACTTTATGTTTGGAGCTAATGCTAACATGCTAAAATTAGATTGTGAACATAATACATGCTTAACATCAGCATGTTAGCATTGTTATTTTGAGCATGTTAGCATGCTGATTTAGCATTTAGCTGGAGACTCTTGATGCCAGATCTTACACCTGGCGCAAAGCGGCGCACAGCCCCCCTCCCCATGCCGCCTGCACTGGTTAAATAGGTTATCGGTGCATTTGTTCATATGCAGTCAAATGTAGTTGTTGATGGGACAGAGGATTAGGAGACGGCGGAGGCAGAGGCTCCACCAGCCAAGTACCACATATATCTTCTCACGCACTTTCACTTCGAGCAGAGCACGAGCAGATCCGTTTTCTGTTGAGGAAACGGCTCGCTTCTCCAATTTGATAAATTTGCCTTTTAAATAGCAATGCGCCAATGTGCAGGTGTATCTGGCTTTTAAAAGGAATGGGAGATGACACTGTGATTGGTTTGATTCCTGTTGTTTCTTTACTTTGCACCCAGATTATGCGCCACTTAACTAGCAAAAGTGGAGTTGGACCTAAATGCATTTGCGCCATGCACTTTAGACCATGTGCTATATAGATCATTAAAAAAGGGACCTTAGTCTTGTTCAAATAATAGAGGCAATTCTAGACAGATTTAAAATACAACATCCTGGGTAGCTAGTATTTAAAGTTTGTGTTTTTAGGTGTCATCACCTTTTATTAGACAGATTAGGGAGAGAGGAAATATTAGGTGAGAGATGGGAGTGGCATGTGATGAAGAAAAGCTTCAAACTCAGGACGTCATGTTTACATTTCATGCACTTTGGACTACTGATCCATGACAACACCAAATGTGGTTGGCATACCTTCACTGATCCTTATCAGCCTTTGTTTTGCATGTCAGCAGGTAGATAGCATATAAAAGCTTCAACAAGAACACAAGAACATTTTGTGTCACCTCCTCTTTGTCTAGTTGAGTCACTCTTTTAATTTTCTGTCTCTCTCTCTCTCTCTCAGTTGTTCTGTGCAGATGGGGAGTATAACTCCATGGCAACGGCCTTCTTCAACACTCCTGAGAGGAGTGTTCGTAGTCTCTTCCACAACCAGCCAGGTAAAGCTGTTTGTGAGGGCAAGCGTGCTAAAAATAATTCTGTACAAACATGTGCACCAGCCATTTCTTCTTTTCATTTTATTTAGCACATGGGGCCCAAGTGGAGGGAAACAATAAAACTGGAAACATGTATGTGTTCGCTTAGCATTTCCACCTCTCATCCTTCTCTTTCTTAAAGGAACCTACAATCCGTTGACCCTGGGTTTGTTCACCCTGACGTACTTCTTCCTGGCATGTTGGACGTACGGCCTGGCGGTGTCTGCTGGAGTCTTCATCCCATCTCTGCTAATAGGAGCAGCCTGGGGAAGATTATTCGGAATACTGCTGGCCTCCATCACTAACAGTGGCTCGGTTAGTGTGTGCGTGTGTGCGTGCGTGCGTGCGTGCGTGCGTGCGTGCGTGCGTGCGTGCGTGCGTGTGTGTGCGCGCGCGTGTGTGCGTGTGTGTGTGTGTGTGCGTGTGTGTATTACGCTTCGCTCTGTAGGATGATGACGAGACGACAACTTTCAGTTTCCACATTTAAAACAGACCATAATATGGTTGAATTAAAGTCTAAAGACTTTGCTTTAATGACCTAAATGAGACCATATTTTAAACTGTTTGTAGTTTCTGTCTCATGCCAGTGTGGTTTCTCAAACTCAAGACCGTAGTTGACATAACTCTGGATGCCAACATTGGTATTTGGTTCGACCTTTTAGTGACTGATGTTGCTTTTTGTGCATTTCTTTTCTTTGTGGGTTTCCTGAAGAAGAGAAACATGTTGAAGATAGCAGGTTTTCTACCCGACCCTCCCCCTACTATCTCAAGGGACTATAACTCCCTTTGTTCTGAAACATCAGTGGCCTCTTCCTGGTTTATGTTGTGAAAAAAATCTGCTGAATGCCTTTTAAATACAGATGATTATTAAAGCTTCTCATAATGAGCGATTTTATTGTTGTCGAAATACAATATACAGTACATGCAACACAATGTAGAGAAATCTGTTAAACTTGATAAACTTGATGATAGTAGCTTCTCTAAACGTATCTTCTCTTAACATCTCTGCTGTTCAGTTTCAAGGCTCACTGTGTGTCAGAGTGTGAAATTGTGCTAAATTACATTCACAATTTAGCACAATTTCACACTCTGACACAAAGAACAAGTGTCTTGTCCCTACCGTCTTCATGGGTCCAAAGATTCGTGCCCGAAACCCAAAAGACCTGGAAATGTACGACTCCGAACCGAACCGAACCAGACCCGTCTATTATTTGAAAGCTGGGACCCAAAACCATTCAGATCCAAGAAATGTTGGACCCAAACCCGGCCGGGAGACACAGACCCGAGCAGCACCGATTTCACAGCGGGTCTCAGGTCCTATGGTTTGGGTGGACCCGTGAAAGACCTCTAGTACGCAGTGTTCAGTTCAGTTTACTGCTAAGTGGCATTCACACTTTTTTCACTACTGAATGTTGTCTTTACAAAAACCAGCTTTAACAAACTAAGACATTACATCACATCACAGTTAATATTCACACCTACTCAAATGTTGGTACACA
>CAKAOH010037459.1:0-11438 GCA_916701665.1 Sebastiscus tertius | reverse complement strand
GGCGGTGTCAGAACTTCAAGTGAAACACTCTCCTCCGTTAGCTGAGCTTGCCAGGATCAAACCTGTGACCTTTCAATAACACAGCAGTGTCTCCAGATTAAACACATTTACCACTAACACATAACTCTCAGTAGAGTAGATAGTATTCTGGGAGTTGATATGTCAGTCATACACTGTCAATAACCCTTTAACACTAAATATCAGCTGCTGCCGTTATAGATTATAATTTTTAATCTTTAATGCACATTTTTGCACTTTTTGAGATTATAATTTACAGTCTTTAATGCATTTTTTTGTAATATTTACATATCATCTGTCACTTTGTGTACTTTATTTTATTCTCTTATTTCTATTCTGTGTAAGTACATTGAGAGAGCTGCATAAAAACCGGAGTCAAATTCCATGTATGTATATACTTGGCAAAATAAACCTACTTCTGATTTTGATAAATTATGCAGCAGACACAGTGAGCAGGAAATGTAATCTTACAAACACTGGCAGTCCTCCGGGGAAATGGTGCCTCATATGTAGTATGTTCTGCTGATAATACAGATCAATTACACACTTACTTCCACACCTGGCTGGAATAGATACTGTAATTCCCTGAGGATTTATGTTCTAACTGCTCACAATAAATCATTTCAAAGAAACAATCACTTCTCTCAGTCTCCACTAGATGTCAGCAAAGGGCCAGATAAAAACACTTGCTAATTGGACCCACAGACGCCAAGACCAGTTTATTTCTTTTTTAGGGAGGTACAGGGGGTGTTTACGGGGAGATAGCAGGTCAGCAGTAGATGTCACATAGACGTGATGTACATCATTTGAAGTAGTCATGTAATCATTACTCAGAAATATACATTAATTAATTAACTAATTCATTAATTAAAAATAAATTATGAGTGTATAAGTGCATAGAACATGATGATAGAAGTATATGATGGCCATCTCCATGCTCTATTATGTCTCATAAATTGTTGCAGCAATTTTTGGATTGATACCATTTGTTACACAGATTTGGTGCTAAATTTTAACCATTTTTTACCACTCAAGAATTGATCAAAATGATCAATAATCCCTCCAAAATACCACATTAAGACACCAAGACCTTGAGGAACACCATAGAAAAAGCCATGCTGTGATTTGGGATAAAAAAATGTTTTGGCATTTGGAGATTTCTGCAAGAATTGTATTTTTTGGCGATTGGATGGCGAGCACTTTTGTCCTTTGTCCCTTATTGTCAATCTAGCTAGGAAACCCATCCATCCTCTGAACGCTCTAGGTCTCTAGTTTGCGGTTGTAAAGTTTCATGAGGCTGTGATTATCCTGGAGGTCACCACAAGTCATTTTATATGGTGAGGTCAAGTTTTAAAAAAAATTGTCTCACTACAATGAAATGGCTACTGAACCATCACACATGAATACAGTTGGGCTCATTGGATCCACAAAAGTCTCAGCTTTACAGTGATACCCAATTTATGTCATTCCAAAACTGTTTAGGGACCCCAGTATGCAGAAATAGTCAAACACATCATTTTAGAATAGGCAAAAATAACACATTTATACTGCATTCAAAAAATGCATGTTTTGGCCCCAAACTGCATGTGATTATCATAAAGTGGGCATGTCTGTAAAGGGGAGACTCGTGGGTACCCATAGAACCTATTTCTATTCACATATCTTGGGGTCAGAGGTGAAGCTCTTTGAAAATGGCCATGCCAATTTTTCCTCGTCCAAATTTAGCCTAACTTTGGAGCATTATTTAGCCTCTTTCCCGACAAGCTAATATGGTTGACATGGTTGTTACCGATGCATTCCTTAGGTTTTTATAGTTTCATATGATATCTGTACCTTCTCTCTATAGCTCTAAAATGATACAGCCTCTGAAAGATAGTAAAGTCGGTCGGTATTGTGGGTCTCAGGACGTTAGCATGTTGTATCTCGTTTGTTTTATCCGTACAAAACCTGAAAATTCACCGGCTGCTGACGGTAGCTACGTACAGTTCCAGTAGGTTTTCATTTGAAACAGTCTGAAGACACCAGAAGTAGAAAATCTATAGGACATAAGGACAGAGAAATGACCCTCCAGGCAGTATTAGTAGACAGCCTAAAAAGGAGAACAAGGGACAGGCGCTGAGCCTTTTAGGCAGCCTGATATTTGTGGAGAAGCTATAAAAGTGTTAGGTAATGGACACAACCGTTCAGGTATTGAACCAGCGTAAGACAGTCTGTTACAAAACAAAACGGCTCTCAGGACGCCATGAGGATGAGTTAGCTTCGTTATCAGGTTACAATCTGACATGTGGAATGATTTGATGAAGCGCTCTGTTGTTGGCTACATTTAAATACTCTATTACAAGTAAAAGTTCTGCATTGAAAATGTCCCTGTGTAAGTATTATTAGAAAGTGTACATAACATATCAAAAGTACAAGTACTCATAATTCAGAAAAATGTCCATATGTGTTATTGTGTTCTACTATTATTGGATTGTTGTTGGTAATGTTGACCTGCATATATTCATATTTAATTGAGTTAAATGTAATTTATTGTTAATCTCATGGTGAAAGTCTTTGTTTACACTGTTGTCATACTCATAATCAACTGTATTTTTTATAGTAGCTTGATATTTGCAGATCATTTGATCAGGTTTTTCCTGTTTGAGTGTGGGTATGTGTGGCTGAACCCTGGGGGGCTCTTTACGCTGAGACACTCTTTATGACACCATCCTTGTTCAAGCACACGTTTTATAGATGCCACTCCTTCCACCGGGACCACTGCTGCTGATGATTTATATTTCCATAAAGCAATATGAACATAATGGGTTTATAGCGCTGCTTGCTTTAGGACAGACAGGAGAAAGACCCTCTGCTGACACTGACAGGGCTGATTGGTAGGGCAACAATATTAAATCAGTTTTTACTGTCGTTAACCATTTTAAAATGATGGATTTGTACAATGAGGCTTAAGGTTTCTGCCAGTTTGAGGGGATTTTTTTGTCTATTGTTTATACTGATTGTTTTATACTGATTCAACTTTTAGCTTTACTTTTAGCATGTATGCTGTTCAATGTTCAGTGTTTATTATTATGGCTGTTCCTGTAGGCAGGTGGGAATCTCCCAGTTTATGCAAGATATAATTTTTTTTTCAAGCACACATATCAGTGCTCAAATTAAAAGCTCTAAATTGTATATTTTCATGTCCTCTTGTAAAATACTGCAATAGATGCTTTACGTGACGTCACCAGGGTCAAGAAGGATGGAACGGATGTAAAAAATTATTCCAGAAAAGTAAAAAGAAAATATGTAATGTCTAAAGAAAATACCAGTCAATATTTTAACTTTGTTTTAATTGGCTTACATGATGTGCACATGTGTATATACAGTATGTGTGTATGTTGGTAAGTTTATGTATGTGTACACTTGGTTGCCAGTTTATTAGCCCTGCCAAAAAATCCCCATTTTAATGTTCAGTTTTGGGTAAAAACAAATTGTTTGAGAGAGGTGTTGTTTCAACTTCTTTGTCATTTTGGAGGCTGTCGTTGGTGGTGCTGATTAATTCAATTGAATTATAGCCTACTGAGGTGTTTTTTTTTTTTATAATATTTTGTCCAGCCTATTTATATCAATGAGGATTGACTAAAAATGAGTCTGAACTTACCCTGACTGCTAGAATCTCTAACCTGTGAGAGGTTATAACTGTCCACTTTTATCCAGTAAACAGGGTCTTTGACTTTTGTCTGAAAGATTTGCTTTGCTTGTAATTGTGCAGGAAGAACAAGATGATCCAAAGAAAAAAATCCTTTCCAACGTGTTTTTGCAGCAATGGAGACCAACCTGAAATGTGACCTGACGACAGAGAGGGGTGGGCCTGCAGTCAACTCTCAGGGTCTAAAAGTCCCCGTCAGCTTGACAACTGAGCTACGAGACGAGATCTTTGCTGTCAGCGCCTCATCTGAAAAGGTAAAATTAATATCAAATATGAATACACTTAGAAATCATAAAACCAAAGAGCAAACAAAACAAGCAGCAACCTTTTTTTTTAGAATCATGACTTCTGAAATTGTCTCGAAAGATTATTTTATTTGGTACATTGTACTGAAGAGTAACCTGATGCGTCAGATGGTTTGTTACCCAATCAAATTCACAGACATCGGCTGTCAATTAAACTAATTAGGCTGCTGTCAGGTTTGTAACGCCACAAGGTGTTATAGCAAGTGCACACCAGATTTGACAATGATCGCAGAAAATACCCAGGCCAATAAAAGGAGAAACAAATATACTATTTTCATGAGGAATCTGAATGTCACATTTGCGGTGTGAGCGTGTCAGTTAGTAAAAGATGAGATCCACTCAGTAAAAGATCAGTAAAAGAACATCGAGCGCCAAGTCCACAGCAACTTTTAACAGAAACGTTATTAAAGGACCATAAGAGTAAGACAGAAATTATGTTTGCTATTGGCGATGTACTGTTTGGTGCTTTGAGTAGCTCTCAGCCAATTTCATTTTGTCAAATTAGCTCTCAGAGGGAAAAAGGTCGGAGACCCCTGATATAGACTAAACGGTTCATTCATCAATAAAACAAATAATTAATAAACAACACTGACAATAATTGTTGGTTGCAGCCCAAATCCAGACATTTGTCACATTTGCTTATATACTGTATCTGTGTTTGTGTGTGCATCCATGCAAACATGTGAGTAAATACGAAATGCAACTGATAAGAAAACCACCACAGCTAAATGCTAACGTCAGCATGCTAACATGCTCATGCTACCAGCAGGTTGACCATAATGTTTACCATGTTCACCATCTTAGTTTAGCATGTTAGCATGCTAATGTTTGCTTATTAGCACTAAACACAAAGTAGGCTACCGCTGAGGCTGATGCAATGACGTTAGTTTGGTCGGTATTTGGTCGTACAATTGAAATTTTGACCCAAAAGTATCACTAGATGTTAGTTAAGGATCACCAAAGTAAGAAGGATTCATCCTCTGGTGAACATGAATGTGTGATATTTAATGGCAATCCATCTAGTAGATAGATAGTTGAGATATTTCAGTGTGAACCAAAGTGGTGGACCCACCGACCGATAGACATGCCTAGAGCTACTCTGCTAGCATGGCTAAATGCAAACAAATACCAACAAAACAATGTTGCGTTTGCGTTGAGCATAGTTTATCATGATATGGTCGATTTCGTGTCTCATTATTGCTAATGCTACTAATCTGAAATGCCTCCTTTGCCTTTGACAAATTGAGTCAAATACAGACACATAATACTCGCTCATCACCTGACAAAAAAAGCCTCTTACTCATTCCTTCATCCCCTGACAAACTTGATTACCACGCCTGATTATCTCCATACCTATTCAATCATTCCTTGACAAACACCTTCGTATTTATTCATTCATCGTTGCTCGGCGAATACCTTTATCACATTAAATTATTATTCATCCCCTCAGAGAATTAGCGTCTGGGTTATTCAGTCATTCTCAGTCTGACTAAATCAGGCGGCTGTGGTTGAATGGGCTTCAAATGAGTCGCGTTATTCTTTCCACACTAAGTAGAGATAAATGCTCCCCGCCCAATATGCTGTCGGAAAACCATTTAGACACTTTTTATACACGCAGCCCGAGCGTATAGCTTACAGTGCATACTGTATCTGTGTGCGTGTGAGAAAGTAATTACCAGAGCTCATGTACCCACAGTTTAATGGAATAACTTCCCAAATCAATGCAGATTACACTTGCAAATCCATGTGATATCAGTCCCTGAATTAAACTTTAGCTGTGTTACTGTATGATAATTGCTTTTCCTCATTCATCAGCACCTTATCGAGATGACAGGAGACCTTTTCTTTACAATAACTTTTGACCATGATTTTATTATTAGCAAGACCCAACTTGTTGGTTTTACACTTTGGTTTTTGTATTAATTAAAGGAACAGTGTGTAAGATTTAGGAGGATCTATTGACAGAAATGGAATATAGGATTAATAAGTATGTTTTCTTTAGTGTATAATCACCTGAAATAAGAATTGTTGTTTTCGCATCGGCCACCGTAGTTCTCCTACACGCTTGGCACACAGGAGAAGTTTCCGTTGGTTGCAATCTGCAACCTCACCACTAGATGCCACCAGATCCTACACACTGGTCCAAATGGCTTCACAATTTAGAATAAAATGGAAAGATTATTGATACGGGGAAATAATGCTGAGTTGTTTCAAAACAAACCTGTGATTTAAATTTTCAGATATAAGAGCAGGGAACAACTAGCAGAACTTCCATTGAGGACCAGAGTGAGTCAATGAAATGATACGAGGTCACTTGCTGTCACGGTCTGGGTCTGTTCCCAGAGGTCCTTGGACTTTTTGTTAAGACTTTAGACTATCTTGAGTTCATCTTTTTAGTTACCTATTAGTTCTGAATGGTTGAGAGGATTTTGGTTTCTAGGTTTTAGTGTTTCCTGTTTTATTTTAATATAGAGAGGCGAAGTCCCGCCCCTTCTGGTGGACCACCATGGGACCTTATTTTGGAAAAAAATATGTACAGTAGTCAACGGCGAGAGACAAAAATTGTTTTGATCCCGTTTGAATTGCGCCACGAATCACACATGATGTTTGTTAATTTAAAGAATTTTCACTTCCTGCCACCTTAGCGATCATCTGCCCCACCCTGATTTGTTCCACCAGTATCTAATCATCCTGCTCTCCTTGTGTTACTAATCTGTGTTTCCCAGCTTCACTGTCAGTTCGTTGTCGCTCTGTCTGTGTAGTGTTTCAGTTTTTCCAGTGTTTAGAGTTTCAAGTTTGTTTGTTGTGACCTGAGTTTTTGGTTTGACTTTGCTGTTACCTGTCTGACGGACCAGCTGCAGTTTTGTTCATAGTAAGTTTTCTGTTATTAAATCATTGTATTCTACGTTTGGGTCCAAACTGTGACACTTACATCGTTTATAATAAATAGTTTATAATAAATCTATATTTATTATGTAGAATGAAAACTTTGGGACATTGGTTGTCAAGTCTGAGACAGTTGACAGTAGAATTTGGGACAGTTGTGGGACACGTAGGAAACGAGTTCATTTCAAGCCCTGGCTGATTGGATTTGGTGGATTTTGTTACATTTGGACAGATTAAGCACATTTCCCAAAATTCGGAGCTACTGATTTTATGTTGGCCTGCATATATTTAAATGTGTTAATTATCGTTGTTAAGTCTTTGTTTACACTGTTGTCATAACCTCCAGCTGTATCTTGTCAAAGTAGTGACTTTGTATTTGTCTAAACAGATGAGTCATGGACAGGTTCAGTTAGGGTTGTGCTACCGGCTTTAAGTAATATATAAGATAATACCTCAGCACAGCCGGTCCTCGGTCGGTGCCAGCAGAGCGTTTGATCAGGTTTTTCCTGTTTGAGTAAAAAAATGTGGGTATGCGTGGATAAACCCTGGGGGGCTCTTTACGCTGAGACACTCTTTATGACACCATCCTTGTTCAAGCACACGTTTTTATAGATGCCACTCCTTCCACCGGGACCACTGCTGCTGCTGATTTATATTTCCATAAAGCAATATGAACATAATGGGTTTAAAGCGCTGCTTGCTTTAGGACAGACAGGAGAAAGACCCTCTGCTGACACTGACAGGGCTGATTGGTAGGGCGACAATATTAAATCAGTTTTTACTGTTGTTAACCATTTTAAAATGATTGATTTGTACAACGAGGCTTAAGCACTTTTTTTGCCAGTTTGAGGGGATTTTTTTGTCTATTGTCTATTCTGAGGTTTTTTGTTTTTTACCAGATCAACTTTTAGCTTTACTACGTATTATTAAGACTATAGTCAGCTGAGAATGTCCCAGTTTGTGCAAACTGTAATACAATGTTAGTTTTTCAAGCACACATACCGGCGGATGCTCTAAATTGTATAATGTCATGTCCCCTTGTAAAATACACCCAATAGATGCTTGACGTGACGCCACCAGAGTTAATATTTGGAGCCAAGGTATTATAAATGATGTGCCAATATTTATAATCTTTCATTTCTTCCGTTTGTTTCACGTTAATTACTTAAAGTTGTTTTCTCAAGAAACCTAAAGAGACTGTAGAAACAGAATCTAAAACATTTATATGATCAGCACTGAACCACGACTCATATCTATTATTCAAAGAAAGACCTACAGTATATTGACCCAAATATATTGGTCCAGCAGCTCTATTGCTCCAACCTATAAACATCCTCTCTCTGTTCCAATACGAGCTCCCTGTTTTCTGCTGGCAAGAAGACAAACTATCGCCAAATTGAGTCTGTATTAAGACACAGCCTCAGCTCTGTCTCTCCTCTTCCTCTGTGTTTTTATCTCTGCTCGCTCTCACTTCCTCCCTCGCTATATTTTCATTTTCTTTTCAACCACACGAGCCGACATCCCTCGTTTATCAAACTGGCCCATTTCACTAATGTCAGTCAGTTTCTTGAGTTTGAACATTGATGGTAAGGTGGCAAATCTGGGTCAGTTTACAGTTGATATGTGGGATTTGTCTGAAATTGTTCTTTAAGTCAAAAACTGTAAGCGCCTTTTTGGGAGGCAAAATTTATTGAAGGAATTGTGTTAAAAACAGTGGGAAACCTCTGGTTCTGGAAAGTGAAGCCAATGCGGAAGTGCCTTAAACTTGCATTATTATTAATAGCCAGCAGGGGGCGACTCCTCTGGTTGCAAAAAGAAGTCAGATTGTATAGAAGTCTATGAGAAAATGACCCTACTTCTCACTTGATTTATTACCTCAGTAAACATTGTCAACATGAGTTTATGGTCTCAATCGCTAGATTCAAGTCTTCTTCAATAGAGTGCTGCAAGAATGAGTCCTAAAACCTGGAAATGAGTTAGCATTTTTGCACTTTTGGTTCCCTCGTCTCGGAGTCAGTGTTTTTTTGTTTTTTTTAATGGGTATTTGGTTAGATGCCTGAAATAAGGTCTGTGATTAACGCAAGCTTAAAGGAATAGTGTGTACCATTTAGGGGGATCTATTGGCAGAAATGGAATATAATGTCAATAATTATGTTTTCTTCAGTGTATAATAACCTGATAATAAGAATCATTGTGAATAGAATGAGCCGTTTATATCTACACAGAGCCGGCAGCCATGTTCCTACAGTAGCCCAGAATGGTCAAACTAAACCTTGTTAACTTTTCCTGCTTGGGCCGTAGTCAATAACATTGCTCGCACCTTCATCGCCGCTCTCTCTCTCTCTTGCTTCACCATTCACTTCCCACGTACACACACACACACTCTAAGCACTGGTTTTGCTCCAAATGGCTTTAGAGAGGGCCATTTGCATTTTCGCGTTGGCCACCGTAGCTCTCCAACACGCTTGGCACACGGGAGAGGCTTCAGTTGGTTGTAATATCCTCACCTCACTGGTAGATATAATGCCAGATCCTACATACTGTTCCTTTAAGAGATTTTAACATTTTGTTCTACGATATAAAATACGTCAGTAAATATCCTAATTGTATTTTTGAAGCCTTTAAACATCTTCAAAAGGCGGTTGCTAACAAGTGACTAAATGAGACTACAAACGTCATCGCGCCGAACACCAGTCCATCTTCAGCTTAGTGGCGGCGACGTGAAGTCATGCGACCGTGGTGTAGTTAGTTTATAGCCTAACGTTAGCTTTTTACTTCTAGCGATTGTATTCACGCTTCAAAAATCATAGAAGTGGTGTTCATTTATGGAGATTATCTTGACGAAACAAAACGTGTAAATATCATGAACGTGTGTTTGTCACAGAGCTTATTGTCTGCAATAATCCAAAACCCAATGGAAAAATGCCATTGGCTATTTGTCGAGGGAACAAGGCGTTGCTAACTTCCTTGTTGGCCTACAAAAATATGTCATCCCTGCACCACTCAATACAGCATGATGTTCATTTAGTAAATTATGGTCGCGTTTAGAGTCAAATAGACCATAAAGCTGTGCTTTAGGGCGTGGCTACTTTGTGGTTGGCAGGTTGTTGTCTGTGTTTTTGTCTGAGAACTTTCACACTTTCACAGTGTGTTTTCAGTTTACGAAAGTTAATGTTAACATAGAGTGGTGCAGGAATGATGTATTTTTGTAGGCCAGCCCGGAAGTTAACATTGCCCTGGTTCCTTTGACAAAAAGCCAATGGGATTTTTCCATTGAGTTTGATTATTGCAGAAAATAAGCTCTGTGGCAAACAACGTTTATGATACCTACACGTTTTGTTCCGCAAGACATTCTCCACATATGTGCACCACTTTTATGATTTTAGAAGCGTGGATGCAATCACCAGAAGTAACGTTTTGTAGTATCATTTAGTTACTTGTTAGCAGCTTCAAAGCTTCAAAATTCATGAGTAGGATATTAACTGACGTATTTTATATCGTAGAACAAAGATCTCTGAAGCTTGTGTTAACTACAAACCTTATTTCAGGCATCTAACTAAAAACCCTTTGACTCTGAGACGAGGGAACCAGAAGTGCTAAAATGCTCAAACTCATTTCTGGGTTTTAGGACTCATTCCTGCACCACGCCTAAAAATGGCTTATTCAGCGTTCGGTTGTACTTAGCTCCACCCTCTCATGTCACTTCTGGTTGCAAAAAACCAAGATGGCGACAGCCAAATTGCCGAACTCGAGGCTTCAAAACGGCAGTCCACAAACCAATGGATGACGTCACGGTGACTACGTCTGCTTCTTATATACAGTTTATGAAATCCCACTTAATTTAACAGCTTTTGACTAAATTCGGAATCGACTCCCACCAAACGGTATCCTCATTTCTGCATGTTTCTGTATTTATGTATGTGGGTGTAAAATAACAATCGTGCTAAGGTCTGCCAGAGTCTGAGAAAGGGAGGGACAGAGAAAGACAGAAGTTGTCTCACATAACATCCTACATGACAGCTGCACAACCTCTGAATGACAGATTAACAAGGCGTGTGTGTGTGTGTGTGCGCGTGTGTGTGTGTGTGTGTGTGAGAAAGGGAGTGTGTCTGATTGTCAAGTGGGAGAAGCAGCTCCCTTTTGTATTCTACAGTACTACAGCCTAGGAGGGGAAGACAAAGAGGGAAAAAAAGACAAAATGATGAAGAAGAAGAAAAAGATTGAGTGTAAAAAAGATGAGAGCCATGATTGAAGCACACTGCTGACAGGGTGTGGTCACTAAAAGACAGAGGGAGATAAAGAAGAAGATGAAGGGCTGGGAGTGGGGGGGGGGGAGAAGATAAATAGAGACACGGAGAGAGATGGCGTGACACAGTGATGAATGGTTGGAGGGAGACAGACAGTGGACGCCACATGAGGGGATTTGTATAAGTGATGAAAAATGAAGAGGAAAATAAAAGCATGAAAGAGTTGAGAGGGGGTGAGGGGGGTGCGTGAGAAGGAATGAGGAGGCAGGCGAGGAAGAGTGAATGAGGGAGGGG